>ML096620.1:60623-149291 GCA_003697995.1 Taxidea taxus jeffersonii
TTTTTTTAAAGATTTTATTTATTTGTTAGAGAGAGAGCACGAGCACAGGCAGACAGAGTGGCAGGCAGAGGCAGAGGGAGAAGCAGGCTCCCCGACGAGAAAGGAGCCCGATGTGGGACTCGATCCCAGGACGCTGGGATCATGACCTGAGCTGAAGGCAGCCGCTTAACCAACTGAGCCACCCAGGCGTCCCAGTATTCTAACTATTTTTAAAAATTCTGGTTGGAAAATAGAGATCTATCCACCAGTAAAATTTTCTTTCTTTGATAACGATTAGCAAGCAAACAGAAAGGCATAATAACTTAATAATGAAAAAACTAAATTTTAAGATTATTTTTCAAAGTAGATAGTTAATTAATTGGAAACTGTACTCTTTTCTCTCTATATATAAGAATTGTCCTTTAGTTGCTCTGGACACTTGATTATTGTCTCTCCTTGCTGTATCTCGTTTTTTTTCTTGAGGTAAAGATACCTTTTAGACCTCATATGATTTTTTTCTGATGACAGGGATAAGATAGCATGTCGACAGGGACGCCTGGGTGGCTCAGTTGGTTAAGCGGCTGCCTTCGGCTCAGGTCATGATCCCAGCGTGCTGGGATCGAGTCCCACATCGGGCTCCTTGCTCGGCAGGGAGCCTGCTCCTCCCTCTGCCTCTGCCTGTCTCTCTGTCTGCCTGTGCTCTCGCTCTCTCTCTCTCTAACTAATAAATAAATAAAATCTTTTAAAAAAAAGATAGCATGTCGACAAAATGCTTTATAAGAGAGTAGGTTTGGGGGCTGCATCTGACTCTCTGTGACCTTTGACACATGATATGTTAGACCTCTAGACTAATATAAAAGGTGAGAAGTCAAGACTAAGAATGCTAAGAGACATTCTAAACTAATGAACAGTAGCTTATCAAAGGGTGTAATGTTTTAGTTGTGGGAGAAACCAAGAATACTAGATTTTGTTCCAGAACTTAACTTCACCTTGATTTAATCTGTAAACCTAAATGTGAAATTGTGTCAGTTCCTTCTGGACTTAACTTGTAGGAAATTAGGAACTGGTAGCTGTGATCATGTTCCTAATTCTTACAAATGATGAATATATGCAAAGTATATTTCCAGTCTTTGTATAAATGCATTAATGTTCTGGTTCATTTGGAATATCTTTCCATTTAATCAGTGGATATGTCCTTATATGTGTGTGCATTCATGTAAGAAAGAGATGCTTACTCTTAATTAATGTGCTGCTGATTATTTACACCTTGTAGGGCTTCATAAAATTGAAAAATGATCTGGGAAGAGTGATAGTTCTCAGTGTTCTTTACGACAGTTTTCCATAACGCCTGTTCTATTATACATGTTATTTATACCCCTTAACATCTTTATAATTAAATTGGATTCTCTTATGATTTATTTTATTTTTTTAAGATTATTTATTTATTTGTAAGAGAGAGAGAGAGTGAGCACAGGCAGACAGAGTGGTAGGCAGAGGCAGAGGGAGAAGCAGGCTCCCTGCAGAGCAAGGAGCCCGATGCGGGACTCGATCCCAGGACGCTGGGATCATGACCTGAGCCGAAGGCAGCCGCTTAACCCACTGAGCCACCCAGGCGTCCCTCTCTTATGATTTAAAAAAATTTAATTTTAATTCCAGCCTAGTTAACATACAGTGTTATATTAGTTTCAGATGTACAATATAGTGATTCCACACTTCCATACATCACCCTGTGTTCATCACTAGTGAATTCCTTAAGCCTCATCACCTGTTTCTCCCTCCCTCCCCTCTGGTAACCATTAGTTTGTTCTCTATAGTTAAAAGTTTTTTCCCCCCTTGGTTTTTCTCTTTTTTCCTTTACTCATTTGTTTTATTTCTTAAATTCCACATATGAGTGAAATCATATGGTATTTTTCCTTTACTGACTTAGGTTACTGAAATTATACTCTCTGGTTCCATCCATGTCATTGCAAATGACAAGATTTCATTCTTTTTATGGCTGAATAATATTCCATCGTATATGTGTGTACACACACACACACACACACAAACATCCCACCTGTTCTTTATCCATTCATCTATTGATGGACACTTGGGCTGCCTCCATAATTTTGCTATGGTAAATAATGGTGCTATAAACATAGGGGTGCATATATCTCTTTGAACTAATGTTTTCATATTCTTTGGGTAAATACCAGTATTGTTATTACTGGATTGTAAGGTAGTTCTTTTTTTTTTTTTAAGATATTTATTTATTTGAGAGAGAAAGAGAGAAAGGGCACAAGGGGAGGGAGAGGGAAAGAATTCCAAGTACACTCCATGCTGAGCATGAAGCCCTATACCCGTTGAGTCTCATGACCCTGAGATCATGACCTGAGCTAAAACCAAGAGTTAACCACCCAGGCGCCCCAATCCTACCATAGTTCTGTTTTTAACTTTTTGAGGAACCTTCATATTCTTTTCCACAGTGGCTGTACCAGTTTGCATTCCCACCAACAGTATAAGATGGTTCCTTTCTCTCCACCTCCTTGCCAACACTTGTGGTTTCTTGTGTTTTTGGTTTTAGCATTCTGACAGGTGTGAGGTGATAGCTCATTGTAGTTTTAATTTGCATTTCCCTGATGGTGAACTATGTTGTCTGTTGGCCATCTATATGCTTTCTTTGAGGAAATGTCTGTTCATGTCTTCTGCCCATTTTTAATCAGATTATTTGGGTTTTTTTGGGTGTTGAGTTGCCTAAGTTCTTTATATGTTTTTGGATACTAACCCTTTATTGGATGTCATTTGCAAATATCTTCTCCCATCCTGTAGGTTGCCTTTTAGGGATTGTTTTTTGTTTGTTTGTTTGTTTCCTTTATTGTGCAGAAGCTTTTTATTTTGATGGAGTCCCAGTATTTTATTTTGCTTTGTTTCTCTTGCCGTAGGGAATCTATCTAGAAAAATGTTGCTACAGCTGACATCAGAGATATTACTGCCGGTGCCTCTGTAAGG
Source organism: Taxidea taxus jeffersonii (assembly GCA_003697995.1). Taxonomy (NCBI): domain Eukaryota; kingdom Metazoa; phylum Chordata; class Mammalia; order Carnivora; family Mustelidae; genus Taxidea; species Taxidea taxus. Next base: position 63,591 of record ML096620.1, read on the forward strand.
ATTTTTATGGTTTCAGGACTCCCATTTAGGTCTTTAATCCATTTTGAATTTATTTCTGTGTATGGTGTAAGAAAGTTGCCCAGTTTCATTCTTTTGCATGTAGCTTGTCCAGTTTTCCCAATACCATTTGTTGAAGAGACTGTCTTTTTCCCATTGCATATTCTTTCCTCCTTTGTCAAAGATTAATTGACCTGGGGCACCTGGGTGGCTCAGTGAGTTAAGCCTCTGCCTCTGGCTCAGGTCATGGTCTCAGGGTCTTGGGATTGAGCCCTTCATGGGGCTCTCTGCTCAGCAGGGAGCTTGCTTCCTCATCTCGCTCTGCCTGCCTCTCTGCCTACTTGTGATCTCCCTCTCTCTGTCAAACAAATAAAATCTTTAAAAAAAGATTAATTGACCATATAATCATGGGTTTATTTCTGGGTATTTTATTCTGTTCCATTGATCTATGTGTTTTTGTGTCAGTCCATTCTGTTTTGATTCCTATAGCTTTGTAATGTAACTTAAAGTCTGGAATTGTGATACCTAGTGATTTTTTTCAATAAGTGGGTATTTCAACTCTTGGCTCACTTAATTATAGTTGGTACTTAATTCATTCAAGGAATTCTAACATTGCAAGTACTTATTTGAAATAATATATTCATATAATATCTTTTTTGTTTTCTTACGAGTTTTCTAATAAAAGTATTTTCTCTTCCTTATTTCTTTTCAGCTCAATGCCTTTTAAAAATTGTATTAGTATGTGGTCTTAAGGAACAATGTATCCCAAGTGCTCAGTAATCATTGTGCTTTTCTAAATAACTTTTATTTGTGGTGGGTTTCTCCCCAAAGCAGAAATTAGTCCAAATACACATAGCCTTGAAATTGAACAATTAGGCAATTAAATTAGAAATATGACAACTGGCATGTGTTCAAAGTAATAAAGTTCCAAAAATAGAAAGTGAATCAAATTAACATAAAGGCATTAACATAAAGGTATTAACTTTTTCTGGGTGGCGTGAGTTTGCAAAAGTCTTGAGTAATTAGATTTGCTTTATTCTCAAACTAGTCCTCAAACCTTGAGTGACATTGCATTTCAAAGATGGGAGCCAGAGGGAAGGTCGCTGTTGGTATTGGAGTGGCAAAAAAGGGGAGGTTTCACTTTGAAGTCACCTCGGCTAGTACATGCTACTCTACTGTGAAATTTTTACCTAGTACCATAAAGAAATTATTTTGTGATTTATAAAATAATCCCTGGATTTGAAACTTTACACGGCTTTTAGAACTTTATCTTTGCATAGTTGTCTCTTTTTTTCAAGAGATTTTATTTATTAGAGTGTAAGAGAGTGAGAGTGAGAGAAAGCGTGTGTGAGAGTGTGGTGGGGGGAGGCAGGTTGGGGGTTGGGGAGAGGGACAGAGGGAGAGGAGGAAGCAGACTCCTGGCTAAGCAGGGAGCCTGACCTGGGGCTACATCCCAGAACCCTGGGCTCGTGACCTGAGCTGAAGGCAGAAGCTTAACCCACTGAGCCATCCAGGTGCCCCTTATCTTTGTATAGTTTTCTTTTTTTAATTTTATTTTTTTTATTTCCTTGATAGACAGAGATCACAAGTAGGCAGAGAAGCAGGCAGAGAGAGAGGAGGAAGCAGGCTCCCCACTGAGCAGAGAGCCCGATGCGGGGCTCGATCCCAGGACCCTGAGATCATGACCTGAGCCAAAGGCAGAGGCTTAACCCACTGAGCCACCCAGGTGCCCCTCTTTGTATAGTTTTCTATATCGTTTATATCCTAACATTCAAGTAATAATAAGGTTGTTTTCATATTGAAAAGAATTCCAAAGAGCAATCCCATTATGTGGGATCATTGGCTCTAAGCTTTGTGTTTTCTTGATATATTCTATGATAATAGACTTTTAAAAATTTGTACATAAGCGTTTTAAGAATGTATGAATGAATAAATGATCATTCTATTTCCATTACAAGCTGTGAGACTTGGTGTTTCATGCTGCAAGATTTGTTTCAAATCCAAAGATTTGGAGATCTGTGGGCAGTTCCCCAAAGTACTACAGTAGTTCCACTATTTTGAAAGACAGTTTTCATTTTACATAATTTCTGGCATGTTCTGACAAAGGATTACATGCAACCTTTTTTGTTGACTGCCCCAGTGTGGCTGTTTTCCATTTTGTTGTTGGCGTTGCTGTGCAGGTCCAGGCCAGTTCTGGGGTGACGTATTACCCCTGTTGCCCTTGCTTCCTGACCTTCTGTCAGAGCTCCTGTTCCTTCTCTGGTCCTTAGGCTGGGCAGCATATTTCATGTTGCCCAGAGGTAGCTATCTGAGTCCTCTGTGCCGGCACCTTTCGTGGGAGCTCTTTCCTAGTGCTTCCCTCTTCAGGTGGCTCTTGCCACTGGCCTTCATCTGAGTTTGTCTCACCACACTGGCCACGCATAGACATCCACATGTTGTGTTCTTGGTTTTCATGTGGGACAGCTGGTGCTTCTTGATTCCGAGGAGGCTGAGGTCTCCTACAGCTTCCTTTCTTTGACATGAAAAATGGACGTGGATGGGAAAGGTTGAAATGGCTAGTCTATTTTTGTCCAGAGCTGATAGAAACTTTGGGTTGGCCAAATACAACTATTTCCTTGGGGGCAATAGCTAGCCTTGATTTTATTTATTGTATTAATTTTGAAAAATTCCATTTCAGGGGTATGTGACTGGCTCAGTTGGTAGAACGTGTGATTCTTGATCGCAAGGTTGTGAATTCAAGCCACATGTTGGGTATAGAGACTACTTAAAAATAAAATCTTAAAAAAGTTATTTCATTTTTGTATACTTATTAATGTTAAACAGATCATAACTGCACATGTTTAAAAAGTTCAGATGGTTCAAAACAGATGTGACTCTCATCTCAATCTAAAGTCTAACATTTTACTTACCCTGAGTCAACCACCAAGACCAATTCCTTGCATATATTTTTGTCCTTCCTGTGATATCATATGCATTTGTAAGCAGGCATTTCTCTCTTCTTTTCTCTCCCTCTCATCAACCCCCCCACACATACAGGCAAATTGTAGTACACTATTTGCACACAATTTCTTACACGTAAAGTAGCATGGAGATTCATACCTCTGGGTGTACTTATGATTTCTTGTTTTTTAAGGGCTTCCTAGTATTCCATAAGATGAAAATTAATTATAGAACAGCAGTCCCTTATTTTATTTAACCTGCCCCCTCCTGATGAACATTTATGTTGTTTTGGGTCCTTTACATTGGATCAGGGGTTGACAGACATTTCTGTAAAGGTCAAATCATAAATCTGTTAGGCTTTGGAGGCCTTCTACTCCCTGTCACAAGTGCCCAACCATGTTCTTGTATCACAGGAGCAGCCACAAACTGTATGTAAATGAACGGGTGTGGCTGTGTTCCAATAACATTTTATTTATCAGAACAGGCAGCAAGCCATATTTGGCCCCTGCCTGGATGATTGGACAATTTTGAGAAGTACTGTCATCACACCTAACACTCTGACTGGCCTGTAGTAAGTGTTTGATAGATATCTGTTGATTGATAGGTAGGTTGTGTGGAAATTTGTATTAGAAATAAGGAGAATGCTGAAGAATGAAAGACTTGAACTGGACATATTGATACTGGAAAAGAGTTAAAAGGCAAATACATGACCTTCAGAGCCTTCTACTTTTTGGTGTTTAAAAAGATTTTTTAATGTGGTGCTTTGACTTCTTTTTTAAGTGTGATAAACATGAATGTGAAAATTATATAATGGAGGAAGGATTGATCTGACTCTTCCTGGCAGTATTAATTACCCACTGAAATTTTGCTTCTTGCCATATGGGGCCTCAGTCTCATCAGTAAATTCAGAATCACCCATTGAACTGGGTACAGTGACATAGCTCATGGTCATTAAAACCACTTGGTTTTGGACAAAGAGGGTATCTTCTTGAAAATGAGTATCATCTCCATAATATACTCTTCTGAGTAGCTTTCCTGGCTTTTTCATCTTTGTCACTCTTGGTAGGAGTCCTAGATATCACATGACAGGACTTCTCCTTTTATTAGATGCTAAATTCAATACTTTTGAATTGTTTGAAGTTGTAGATCAGGGATCAGGCCAAATCCAACCTGCTGCTTGTTTTTGGAAATAAAGTTTTATTAGAACACAGCCACACCCTTGTTTATGTACTCCCATTACAGCAGCAGACCTGAACAGTTGAGACAGCAACCATAAAATTCACATGGCCAAAGTATTTACCATGTGGCCCTTTATAGAAAAAAGTCTGCTAATCTCTCTTAGATTGTACTGTTCTTTTCCCAACTTTGACAATTTGGTGTTCTCTGCTCTGAAGTTACAGAGGCCTATTCCTATTTTTCAAGAGAGACCTTGCAATAGGCCTGTTTCTTGGCTTTTAAGGAATAGGAATTTTTTTATTTGTCTCTATAATACAGTGAACTCCTAGTTTTTTGAGCAGACAATTATTGAACACCTGTTCTGTTCAAGCCTGGGCATACAAAGGCAGATATGATTGATTTCCTGTCCTAAAATACTGGGGCTAATGGTAGACACAAATAGATCAGTGGTTATAGTGAGTGACAGAGGTTTGAAGGGACTGCTGTGGGAGGAGGAACCCTCTTTATTATCCTTGAGGACAGTGAAGTCTTCTTTATGCAGGAAGGTGAAGCTTGAGCTAAGTTTTGGAGACTGAGTAGGAGTTGGATGAAGAAAGAAGCAGAGGTGTAGAGGGCAGATAGAGGGTACACATAACGTGTACAAAGGTACTGGGCTTTAAGCCACTTTAAATCACCTGAGATAATGGAAGAGGAGGTGACAGAGGAGGAAAAGAGCCTCATCCTAAAGGACCAAGGATACGGATGCTATAAGAGTAAGGTGAAAGCATTGCCTCCCCTTTCATACCATGATCCCCACTAGGGGATCGTGACCTTGAAATTGCTGGAAAATGAAGGACTCTGAAATTCTGGAGGAGCTGCTGTTGTCTCTGACTTCTTCAAAGGAAGGGAGGATGAGGATTTGTCGCTTCAGCTGAAAAGTGACTATGGCCAAAGCAAACAAGTCATCAGAGGCAGAACAACGGGGCCCAGCAAATGCCCAAAATAGTTCATCTGGAGGTAGAGGGAGTTTTACGTGACTTCACTCTAGAGTTTTCCATGGGGAGGGACATCTTTTTGGGAGTAACAAGTCTCCTTTTCAAACTCTAGCTGAAGCTCTTTATATTGGGAGCACAACTAGAGTTGATAAAGTCTTCATGACCCTCTGCAGACCAGCGCAAGTTAAAAGCAAGAGAGGAAAACAAAAGCAAATTAAGCCCATTCTTTTGCCAAGAAGAAGTGTTATTTGATTTTTATTTGCATCCTGAATGTTCTTTGGAAAAGAACATGCCATTTGGCAATGTCCAAAGGCCTGTTGACAATCCTCCGACATCATTTTCTGTTTCCATTGCCTCACTCGGCACGAGGGCTCTCATAAGCTTTCCAGTCAACGATGAAGCCCAGATGTTGTGGATAAACCACAGCCTTTGGGGGGAAAATAAGCAAATACTAATAATAAATAATGCCTCAAGGTTGTGCTGTGGCTCTCTCTAAAGTGGCCTGATGATCAGGTTTCATCATTCCCCAGGCAGATTACTTGGATTTTAATCTTGGCAGCAAATAACATGGAGCATATGGCCTTAGGAATGGTAGCTCCATCCCAGTAATTCCTGGTGATGGTTCCATTCCAGCTTTCTTTAACTTGGTGATTTGAGTGTGCATTGTGGTGGGTCAAGAAGCCATTTCTGTCTAGAACGATTTAGACAGCCTGCTCCCAGTCTGGGTCCTTTTTCATCCAGATAAGTCATTGGAGGCCATATTAGCCTTATGTATAACTTGGGAGTTAAAATTTGCTCGAAAGCAAGCCTGGGTTTGATTATCAGGTTGGAGGTTAGAAACATCCTTTCTTGTGATTTGACCCCAAATTCCGTTTATATTGTGGCACCTGGGGCATTTTCTAATTAAGGATAGACTTGATGGTACCACCATGGGGATGGTTTTTTGGATGAAGTTCAGTGTGCTAACAGGTTATTTATTCCATGATAAGTAACACTGGACCAAATCACAAGACTCATCTTTGGATAAGAGCAGTGTCTCTCCAGTTTTTTTTTAAAGGGTTATCCCTGAAATGATGTTGCTTGTGCCTGGGCTTCTTAATGCTATCTCTATTCGTTTCTTTGGTGAATTTTTTCTTTGTGTCTTTTTCCATATACTTTTCGCATTGCAGTAAAAGCAAAGAAGAAACTTAAAATTCAAGAGGTTCTCGGGGCTGTGGGCTAAAACTTGCAGTCTCTTGGTGCCACTTGTAACCTCTGCAGACTCCTAGAGTTTTACTTCTTTTTCAGCATTGGGGCTGCTGTCTTCCTCATTGTGAGTAATCTAGCATTCATGCTGCGTTCTATTCATAGTTGTCAGTACTATCTCTGACAGCATGATTTCAGAACTTCTGATCTGCTTCCAGAAAGAACTTTTACATGAGTGATAGGATTTAGAGAGGGAACTGTCAACTGAATAACAGGTACTAACTTCCTGGAAGGAGCAAAACACGAAGCACCGTCTCCTCCTCCACCTCTTCCTTTTCTTTCTTCTTTTTTTCTATTAGAGAGGCTTGGTGTGCAATAACTTGATGTTTCCTTTTTATAACAGTGTCTTTGTATTCTTTAACAGCAATGTCCTAGGGTAGAAAATGTGATTGTTGTGGGGGAAGAAGCAGGAAAAACAACTTACTTCGACAAAGATTTAATGAGCTCTTGGTGTGTGCCAGACTCTGAGCGACTTACTGGAGTACAGCTGCAGATAAGACAGGTTCTCTATTTTTGGGACTTCTAGGACTTAGTAGGGCGACAGTTGCATAAATATTGTACAATATAGGAAGTGATGAGCAGATATTCTAGAAGCACTAAAGACTCTGAAAGCTGAGTCCTTTTCATTTCTTGGAGAAGAAATATAGGTTCTGAAATTAAATTCCTGAAAATAAGGGCAACCCCGGAATCACTGTGGCATAGTTAGCTATAGTTTTTTATTTTTTTACCCTGATAGTAACTGAACTCCTTTTCTTTAGTTCTTGAGGAGCCTCACCTTCATGGGAGACCCAAAACAAGGGGTTTTGGGGGTGGGAGGGCGGTGTTAGATTTGTGGAAAACTCTATTGTTTACAAAGAATGGGCCTGTTTTCAGAAGTTGACCAACTGAGTGTTGGCTAGTTGGGTAGCAGCCTTGCTGTGGTGTGGCACAGGCTGGCCGGTTCCACTGGTGCATGGCCTGGCACCTTGGCTCTACCTTGCAACTCAGATCACCTTGTGAGCTCTGAGAACTATAGGGAAGTCAGACATACCTCTCACTGACCCCATGCACCCAGCTCTCCTACAGAGAAAGGTGTTGGGTCTTGGCCTGTTACTTGGGAAAGCATCCCAAGCAATGGTTATATAAGAAGTAACATAATTTGGAGGGCGATGAAGAGGAGGAGTAGGAAAAGGAGGAGGAGGAGGAGGGGGAGGGGGAAGAGGAGGAGGATGGTGATGATAGCGATGTCAATGATTCTGGTGCTAAGGATAATGGTGTTGATGGTGCGTGCTGCTGCCAATCTGGGTGATAAGGATGTGCAATTGCAATAATAGGCAGGGACTGGTTCTTACTTTTTAAAAAAGATTTTGTTTATTTATTAGAGAGAGAGAGAATGTCATACAGAGGCAGAGGGAGAAACAGGTTTCCTGCGAAGCAAGGAGCCCAAAGTGGGGCTGGATCCCAGGACCCTGGGATCACAACCTGAGCAGAAGGCAGATGCTTAACCGACTGAGCCACCCAGGCACCCCCATTGTTACTTATTCTTATATGCCTATATTTGGCACAGAGTAGGGATATCAAAACATTTGTTGGAGGACGGGGTGAGGGCTTAGTTTTCCTCCTAAGAGGTGATGCAGAGGGGTGCCCGGCTGGCTCAGGTCAGTGGAGCGTGCTCCTCTAGATCTTGGGGTTGTGAGTTCAAGCCCCATGTCGAGTGCAGAGATTACTTTAAAAAGAATCTTAAAAGAAAAAAAGGTAATGCAGGGCATGCTATGCCCTTGTTCAACATCCCCCAATGGATTTCTATTTCACCAGCATACACCCTGTTTGTTGCCTTGGCCTCTCTGCGCTCTGGCCCTCCTCTGATGTCACTCTAACCTCTACTGTTATCACTCCCTAGGCACACTGGGTTCTTCCCTTTTCTTCAAATATTGGAACGTATTTCCATCTCAGACTCTTCCGTCTGCCTGGAATGCATTTTTTCCAAATATGAATGTGGCTCACTCCTTTACTTCCTTAAATATCTTCTTCTGAGAGAGATCTCCCCTGACTACCATGTATATAAAAGCATTTCCTCTCTCTCCCTTCCATGTCCCTTTATCTGGCATCAAGGGCTGAATGTTTGTGACTGCCCCCAAATTCACATGTCAAAGCCCTAATCCCCCAGTGTGATGGTATTTGGAGGTGGGGACTTTGTAGGAAAGTTAGGTCATGAGGTGGAGCCCTCATTGATGCGATTAGTGCCCTTATAAGAAGAGGCGTGAGCCAACCTTTCTCCCTGCCATGGGGTGGGGGTGGGGGGTGGGGGGATAGGTTACAGTAAGAAGGCAGTTGCACACAAACCAGGAAAAGTGCTCTCACACTGAATCCGGTCCTGGAATTCTCAGCCTCCAGAATATGAGAAATAAATGTGTATTGTTTAAGCGCCCCCCCCAGTCTATTGTATGTGCTATAGCAGCCCAAAGTGACTAAGATATCCAGCTTTATTTTTCTTTGTCACATTTACATACGATGCATTATTTATGTTTATTCACTACCTGCCTTTCTTCTCCCACTCTGTCTCCACTGAATCAAACTGTATGAGGGCAACTGCTTTGTTTCCTTAAAACCATTTCCCCAGAACCGAGAACTGTGCATGGTACGTAGGCAAGAGCCATAAATACTGGTGATTGGATCTGAAATGAGTTGATGAATCATTTATACCATCAAAGGACAGATATATTTCTAGGTATCGTTCTAGGTTTGTCCTTTTCTTCAGCCTCCCGGCTCTATGAGGCCTTTCAGTACAGAGATCCCATCAGAAACTTTCGTTGTCTGAAAGAGAGCCCAGCACAGACTCGTTTGCAGAATATTGTTCAGGGAACACTTCTCAGTAGGCCATCTAAAAGGCCCAGCTGATGGGGCTTGATTGCTCTTCCCTGTGGCTCTTTACCACATTTCCCAGTTTCCTTGTTTTCTTTCTATGTTTTTACATGTCCTCATACTTTCTTTCATTGTCGATTTCCATGTATACAAAAAGCATTTGTACCTCTGCTCTTAAATAAATGTGGTGGGCTCAGGCTTCATTTCATGTTATTCAGACCCTACACCAAAGACCAACTCCCAGGACAATTATAAGAGTCAGAGTATTTTTTCTATTTTTGATGAAACATAGTTTCTCTGTAAAAAACCCAAATTCCTAACTTTAAAAGATCGAGTAGGATGATTCTTAAAAGGGACTTCTAGCTGATTACATTTAGGCCAAGCTATTTAGATTTTGCCTTGATTTTTAGCATTTTTAGGAGCTTCTGAATAGAGCACGTTGTCACAAACTCAGTGCCCTTGAAATGTCTTTCTGAAATAGTTAAGCTCATGTTGCTATTCACACGGAACTCAGTATCACAGCTTCCCTCACCCAAAGGAGCTTGGCCAGTTCCTTGGCCAATTGAAGCTGGCCTGGTACTTGCTGACACATTTTTCAAGAACTGGTTGTGCAATACATGTTGATATTCTGTGTTCTCCCTTCCCTTATTCATCCATTTGGCTCCTTCCTCCTTCCCTGACTCCCTCTCTGCCCTCCCCCTTTGGCTTTTTGGAATCTATTATCTGCTTTAGTGAACTTAATGGTAAATTGCCTCAAGGGTAAAAATGCTCTGCATTTCTAATCGGAAAGGACTGTTTTCCATATTTCTTGAGCATCTCACTCTGTCATAACTCTTATTTTAAACAAGTTTCAAGCAAGTATTTTGTTTGTTCAAGATTGGATTTTCTACTCACTCGAGTCTGATTTGTCACAAATAAAGCTTAAAAAACACTTTCTCACATCCTTCCTCACAAAACATATTCTCAACTAATAGTTTTCGTTTTCATTGGGAGCATTGTCTTAATCTTATAGCAAGTCAACGCCCCCCAGTTTTGAACTTGTCTTTGTTGTTCTCCCTTATGGCTCACTGTATTGGTGAGCTAGGGCTGCTGTAACGAGTAGCACACACTGGCAGGCTAAAACAATTGAAGTGATTGTCCAGCCAACTCTTGGCCTCTTTTGGTTTGTAGATGCATCACCTGTTCTCTGCCTTCATCTTTACATGGTGTTCTCCCTGGAGTGTTTCTGTCTCTGTGTCCAAGTGTCCTTAGTTTATAAGGCCACTACTCAAGTTGGAGTAGGACCTACCCTAATGACTTCACTTTAACTTCATTACCTCTGTAAAGACCCCATCTCCAAATAAGGTCACATTCTGAGGCCCTCACAGTAAGGATCCCAGTATATCTTTGTACAACCCAATAACATGCATCTTCTGAACCCTGAAGCTCTGGGGTTAATGAAAGGAACCTGTTTTCTGCTTTATCAAGTCTTTAATTTTTAAATTTGGATTTATTTATTTACTCAAGAGGAAGGAAGGACAAAGAGAAAGGGAGGGAAAAAGAGTCTTAAGCAGACTCTGTACTAAGCACAGAGCTCCAGGCAGGGTTCTGTCCTATGACCCCAGAGATCGAGACCAGAGCTGAAACCAAGAGTTGGCACTCAACTGACTGCGCCATCCATGTGGCCCTCAAGTCTTTAATTTTGACTCTAGATACACTTGAATTTCACCTGATCCAGAAGAAATGCTCTAACAGATGGAATTTTCTAATTTACTTGAGAATTAACATGTAAATGACTTTGTGAGGTGTAGCCTCTGATTCTTCCAGTAGAATATACAAAATTAAAATTTTAATGATTAACAGTCTTTCAGTTCAGTTCATGGTTTCCCATCCTGACCTCATTACCCTCCCCTAGGCCCACATTTTGTTTCACAAACCCACCTGCTTGCCCATTGTAGCAAAACTCACTACCCTGTCATCTCCAAGGTAAGTATTATGGTAGCCTTCTAGGTGACTTTGCCCATGGCTCTTCTCTGCCTTGTCTGATTCAACTAAGGTGCAATTATCTGCATCACCTTTCTAATGCATACTTCTGGAAATGCAATTTGCTGCTCCACATCCCTCTGTTGCCCATTCGTTGAGTGCAAATTCCTCAGCCTGACCTTTTACCTTCATATATGGGCTAGAGTTCCAAACCACTGGTTCTCAGCCCTGGCTGCACATTGAAACCACCTGGGCAGATTCACAAACTGATACCTGCATCCTACTCCCACAGGTTCTGATTTCATTGCTTTGGGGTCTGGTCTATGTGTCAGGTTTTTTTTAAAGCTCCCTAAGTGATTCTAATATTCGACCAAGGCTGAGAACCACCTACTGAGAGCAGTAGCTCTCCAATTTTAATGTGTATAGCAGGTGCCTTGTTCAAATACAGACTCTGATGTACAGGTCTGCAGCCAGCCAGGATTCTGCATTTCTAATAAACAATGATGCTGCTGGCCCACACATTGAGTAACATGGAGATCAGTTGAGCTTTCTGAGGTCCAGGACCCCATTTTGCCCAATTTTGTGTCTGCAAAGTATAGTGCAGAGGTTCTCAGCAATTGTTTGAAACCAAGTTCAATGTCAGCCTACCATCAACTCTCTCGCCTTTTGCTCTGCTTATCAAAGTCCATACACGCTTGGGCCCATCTCCTTTTGGAACCTATCCCTTGCCACAACCAGATGGCCAGTATTTCATTCAGTCATTCTACTAACATTTGGTCATTATGACCAGGTACTGGGCATTCAACGGATGATAAAATGAGATTCCTGTCCTCAAGTTTACATGTAGGTGGAGGGGATTATCCTCTGGGCTGGCACTTCATAGATTTCCTGTGCAAGGACCAACTGTTTTGTTCCAATCTCTTTAATTTTGTGAAATACAATATTAGGCACTTAGATAACTCAGCAGTGTCCAATTGCTATAAAAGTTTCTAAAGTTTCAAAGAGAAGGGACTGGAGGTCAAACTCCACTTAGAACTACCCCATTATCTTCCAAGTGTGGTCCATGGACCAGCAGCATGGGCACCACCTAAGTGATCATTAGAGATGCAGAACCTCAGGCCCCAACCCAGACCTGCAGAATCAGCAAGATCCCTAGGTGATTCCTATGCACATGGAAGTTGGAGAAGCAAGGGCGTTTTCTTTCTGTAACCCCTTCGCAATTCCCCTGTTCCTTCTGCTCCCATGGGAGATGGACTCACCACAAAAGGAAGACCATCAAGAGTGCAGGCATGTTCTTTGCTTGGGAATTCAAACATCTGTGTTCACGCTGCAGTGTGACCATTGTGACATGTTCTATTGGAAAGTCACTACCTAGATGCCATCATGTAGAGCCATAAGCTATTTTTAATTTTTCTGGACAGGCCAAAGATTCTCCTGCCCAGATGACTCCAGAGAACATGAAGCTGATCCGTCTCAGATTTTCTACCCTTGCTTTTCAAAAAATATCTTGGGTGTTTACTCTTGAGTTCAACCTTGTTTTACTAACTAAAGAAGCCCACACATTCAATATCCCATTTGTCAGGTTGTCCTTTCCCCCCTCTTCATTTACCAAAACATGTTAAGTTTCCTGGCACTGCTTTATCAGAGAGATAGAACCAGAAATTGATTCGATACGCATGACATTATATCAGATGGTCATGTCCCTCTCAAATTTTTCTGGGGGTTTGAGATAAGGAACATTGGACATGGAGCTGGAAAAGAGAAAGGGTGGTGGAGGTTCGAGTTTCCTCAGTTTTTGTTAGATGAGTTTAGATGTTGCTGGGAAGTGATTAACAAATAAGCAGGCAGGCACCTGAGACAGTCCATGGAGACTGGAAGAGCAAGTATAAAAAAAAAATGGCCATAGGAGAACAAAGTTACTTAAGCCTAACAAAATTAGTCGAAAGTGCTTTCCGAATGTGCGCCATTATACCCTGTTTTGTAACCCTCTGAACACACCCAACACTCTTGATGGAACTTGGGAAAAGACAGATGTGAATTTAGGCTTAAAACTTACTTAATCCTCGCACTTATATTTTATAGTATTTTGAAGATTTGTATTTTAAAAAATTCTTGCTGCCATCATGAAATTCTTCCCACTATGACAATTTAGAAGGGCTCACTGGATGGAGAAAGACATTTACATACAGTTAGTCATCTTTTATCACAGACCCAATGAGTGCCAGGCATTAGGGGTATAAATCTGAATATAAATAAGATAATGTCGCAGCATAAAAAGCAGAAACAATATATAAATCAGGAGTTCCATGGGAAACAATGAAATAACCCTTAAATCATAGTTGATTTCTTAATTCTCCCAGTAGGAACAGGCTCATTTTTCATGTTTTTCTTTATTATTTTGAAGGCAGGACTTCAAAAGAAATAAAAACAGAAGGTCAGCTGCAGGGCAAATCACAGTGGCTCCGTTCTCCCATATCCAGATGGGCGTCACCTGTGTTTACCTTCCCAAACTGGGGATTCTTCCATCCCTTCAAAAAAACATGATCCATTACTATTTTGTTACTGGTAGGAAACATGTTGTTGATGGTAAGATAGTCTGTGAGTGAAATAAAATTAACATTTCATAGCTGCATTTCAAGGTGCTACCTCAAGTCAACATCAGCTTCTGCAGTCTTCAGAACAACTTTCCGAACTGAAGACTCTTTTATTCCTGTCGTAGGGGTGTTGAGACTAGGGTTTGAGTGATAATTTTCTCCAAACCTCTAGAAATGAAGGATAGAGTCAGGGTGTCCACCTGACCCCCATGCTTAATTTTCTAAATGTTACCTTGCACGCTGTGTCTTTTGTAATCTAGAATTGATAATTGATGGGCCATTTTGAAACCCAAATCTGTAAAAACAACGACAAAAAAACCCCCCAAACCCAAAAAATCCCCACCGAAGTCCAGTGGCCTTATCTGAAAGAATTAGCTCCTTTTGTGCAAAAATTTGAAGGAAATAAATTATATAGCTATCTGAATTATTATATGTTAAACCTAAAGGTTATTGGAATTAACAGAACTGTTATCTAATTTCATATTTCCAGATAAGATGCACGATATCTACTTGAAGTCAACATTGTTGCAAAGCATCATTGTTCAGAGAACTGAACGTTGGTTTGCCAAATAAGATTTTTCCTGTTCCCGGGAATTATATAATGGGATCATTGGCCTTTTGTAGTTGCCAAGAGTCACTTCCTGTTTCACACAGAGCACTTTCCTCCTCCTTCATTTTATAGATGAGTAACTCAGAGAAGGAAAAGCATTTGCCCCAGGTCACACAGCTTGCTAGTATCTGAGATGAGTGAAACCTGACAGGCTGTCTGATTCACACTGGGATGGATCTCCAGCTGAACATTAAATGTGATCATGAGATATCTACATATTTTGTTCACAGGGGGTTTCTGAGCAACAAGATCATTTCTTTGAAGGTTTTGCTTGTTTGTTGTTTGTTTGAGATAATGTTCTAATTTCTGCCAAATAGCTTCAGCCCTACTGGAGGACTGGCATAAAATATTTATCATTTTCTTTATTTGTTGAAATGTTTATCTTTTTACCCTTGCATAGAAACAGTCTGGGGGCAGAAAGGCCAATGGAGAATCAAGGTATTCACAAGACAGAAACCATACCATTCAAATGGCCAAGATGTCAGTGTAAAATGAAGTTCCACCTGATACTGGGATTGGCCCGTGCTTGAAACAAGTAAATAAGATGGACGATAGAATGAGCCCCATTCCAAACAGGGCATCAACAACTATAATGATGACTTAAAGACACTTGTCCTGGGTTCCAGAGTTTTCAACCTCAAAAGTAAATTGGTCATGAAGCCAGTTTCAAAACTCAGCTTCTAGCATTGGTTAGAACCTTGGCCATATTCTTAAGGCCACTCAAGTTTTGGCATGGCTTAAACATTTGCCGCTTTGCCCCACATATAGTAAATCTCTAACTTCTAACTCAAGTCTTGCCAGTGGAGCTTTCCCCATATGTAGATTCAAACATTTTATGTTCTCTTAAATAAACATGGATTAGAAGCATGGACAACTGCTGTTGACGTGGATCCTCTAGTCATACACTCGTTTTTTAAATGGTTTCTCTTCATCTCTTACTGAGCGTCATCCTTTGCGTGGACAGTGCTCTTTTCACATATTGTATGTTTTGTGTTTCACTTTATATGCCTTATAATAATCCTGAATATCTCAAAGTCTTTAAACTGGTCTATGTACAAGGAAAGAGTTGTTGGAAGCCCTAAGGCTGAAGTTATCTTCTAAATCACTAATGATTGAATTACCCTTGCTATGGTTTTAGCATGAAGGCAATTTCCTTGCAAATTGGCAATCCATCTACCAACGTATGCTGCATTGTTCTGTTTCTTAGGGAATCTTGACTTCAACTAAGATTTCAAAAATTAAGCACATTTCCAAAATTAGCACTAGAAGTTAAAACTCTCCTCTTCCCCTTTTCTCTACACACATGTAATTATTTGCAGGGTTTCTGGGACGTGCATGTAACATACTGTTTAGGAGTACACGCTTTGGAATTAGGCAATCTTGGATACAGACTCAGCTTTGTCACACTCACTTTTGACACTGGCAGGCTTCCATCCTCGTGTGAGCAGCAAAGTGGGGAGGATAATATTTACCTCTTGGAGTTGGTAAGGTTTAGTAAGATAATTTGAGCAAAAATACTTCTGCATCTTCTAAACTAGGGTCTCTTACATTCTGCATTAATGACATTTGGCCTGGATAATTCTTTGTTGTGAGGGGCTGTCTTGTGGACTGTAGGGTATTTCTGGCATCCCTGGTGTCTGTCTCCTAGAAGCCCCCCTCCCTCTCTTGAGACAGCCAAGAATGTTTCAAGACTTTCTCAGATGTCCTCTTTAGAGCAAAATTGCCTCATGATGAGAACCACTGCTCTAAAATGATATGAAATGCCCCCCCTTCTTGATAAAACAAAGTAATTATTAAACATTCTCAGACTCCGAAGAGAAGGAACGTTGAAATGCATCAAACCACTAAGGCCATTTGAACTGAGACACTGCAGAGAGCAAGTGTGTTCACAAGTGCCTAAATCTAGGAGGTCTGAGGGCCTCCCCCTGTCTTCCCTGCCCTGCTGAAGTTCCATTAGTATCTGCAGTGAATCATTATGTAAACACTGCCAACTTGATTTCTCAAGTCACTGTTTCATCTCTCATTTGAAATCCCAGGTAGTAAAAGCTTTTCTTTTAGATTCCCCCCAAATACATGATTTTTCTCCTACCTGGAAGAGACCCTTCCCATCTCATGTCCTAACATGCCTGTGCATTGACTCTTGGTAAATAAGGCGGTTGATCAAAAGATTAATGTGAACCAGCTGATCCTTGGGTTTGCCCTCCTGCAAGCCCAGAGGGTTTTCTAACTTCGCCTGTTAGGTTCATAGACTCTTAAACCTCAAAGAAAGTCTTTCCATAGCATCCTTGACTTAAGGTACAGGATGTGACAGATGATGCTTGTGGACAGGTGGAAGTGAGAGGGGAGGGGAGCAAACAAACCTGTTTCCAGGAAATGGAGTCAGCTCCATGCCCTTCCATTACACCTTTCTGAAGGTTGAGTCCCAAACTCACACTTGAAATTGGGCGCATTGCTTGAACTAGGGGATTGAGGGTGAAGCCTTGGCAGGATCTATCCATAAACCATAGAAGGTTACTTCTATCCCTCCCCTCCACTCTCCCCCATTCTCCTTCCTCTGGCATGAGGACCCTCTCCTGAGGAATGAGTTGACAGGAGCAGGATTTATTTGAGCAGAGCTGTCTTCTCCTTTTGGGAGAGAAAGAAAAAGTAAATTAGTGATTTGCCCAACCATTATTTACAGTTCCAAGAAACAAATACAGTGGAAATCTAATGGGAGAAAAACAGAACCTTAGAGACGGAAGTTGTTCACAAAAAGCTCACCATTCTCATTCCAGAATATAGCAATGATACTCCTTCAGTACAGGTCAATGGACATTTTGAAAACTGAACACTTACATGGGGCTTACAAGGCATTTTATAAATAGTAACCAATTATTCGATTCTCATATCAGTCATGTGTGGTTGGTATTATTATTATGATTTCTTCTTCTCATTCCACTGAAACGGAAGGAAAGTGAAGGGCAGAGGTAGAAGTAATTTGCCCGAGGTTGTGAAGCTAGTTCACGGTGGCTCTAGGAGTCAGATTTATTAAGCAGTTACCGATGTACTAAATCCTAGACAACAAAGGAAAAAGTCTAGAGTTTTGTAGGGGAAGCCATGAAATTATTAGTCCTGGGATGAAGTGAAGTGCTCTTAAGCATGCCTTTTTAAAATTATCTCTATTTCTGATGATTTGACCTCTGAAGCCTTGCTGACCCTGCAGAGAAATGCCCCTCCCAGGGTTAGCCAACTCCTAGAGATAGTCAACCAGGGACCTGCAGACAGACTTTTCATATGTAAACTAGCCAATCTGCAGTCCCTACCCCAACTACCCATTTTTTTTTCTGTGAGCCATAAGTATATTTTTTATTTCTTTTTATTAATTTTTATTTAAACATATAAGGTAACACCATCACCCTCTCCCAACCCCCCTCCCCCCACCCCCCTCAGTTTGTTTTATGACATTAAGAGTCTCTTTTGGTTTGTCTCCCTCCTGATCCCATCTTGTTTCATTTATTCTTTTCCTACCCCCTTAACCCCCACTCCCGTTGCATCTCCACTTCCTCATATCAGGGAGATCATGTGATAGTTGTCTTTCTCTGATTGACTTATTTCACTAAGCATAATACCCCCTAGTTCCATCCATGTCGTCGCAAATGGTAAGATTTCATTTCTTTTGATGGCTGCATAGTATTCCATTGTATACATATACCACATCTTCTTTATCCATTCATCTGTTGATGGACATCTAGGTTCTTTCCATAACTTGGCTATTGTGGACATTGCTGCTATAAACATTCGGGTACACGTGCCCCTTTGGATCACTATGTTTGTATCTTTAGGGTAAATACCCAGCAGTGCAACTGCTGGGTCATAACATAGCTCTATTTTCAATTTTTTGAGGAACCTCCATGCTGTTTTCCAGAGTGGTTGCACCAGCTTGCATTCCCACCAACAGTGTAGGAGGGTTCCCCTTTCTCCGCATCCTTGCCAGCATCTGTCATTTCCTGACTTGTTCATTTTAGCCATTCTGACTGGTGTGAGGGGGTATCTCATTGTGGTTTTGATTTGTATTTCCCTGATGCCCAGTGATGTGGAGCACTTTTTCATGTGTCTGTTGGCCATCTGGATGTCTTCTTTGCAGAAATGTCTGTTCATGTCCTCTGCCCATTTCTTGATTGGATTATTTGTTCTTTGGGTGTTGAGTTTGCTAAGCTCTTTATAGATTTTGTATACTAGCCCTTTATCTGATATGTTGTTTGCAAATATCTTCTCCCATTCTGTCAGTTGTCTTTTGGTTTTGTTGACTGTTTCCTTTGCTGTGCAAAAGCTTTTGATCTTGATGAATTCCCAATAGTTCATTTTTTCCCTTGCTTCCCTTGCCTTTGGCGTTGTTTCTAGGAAGAAGTTGCTGCGGCTGAGGTCGAAGAGGTTGCTGCCTGTGTTCTCCTCAAGGATTTTGATGGATTCCTTTCTCACGTTGAGGTCCTTCATCCATTTTGAGTCTATTTTCATGTGTGGTGTAAGGAAATGGTCCAATTTCATTTTTCTGCATGTGGCTGTCCAATTTTCCCAACACCATTTGTTGAAGAGGCTGTCTTTTTTCCATTGGATATTCTTTCCTGCTTTGTCGAAGATTAGTTGACCATAGAGTTGAGGGTCTATTTCTGGGCTCTCTATTCTGTTCCATTGATCTATGTGTCTGTTTTTTTGCCAGTACCATACTGTCTTGATGATGACAGCTTTGTAGTAGAGCTTGAAGCCTGGAATTGTGATGCCACCAACTTTGGCTTTCTTTTTCAATATTCCTTTGGCTATTCGAGGTCTTTTCTGGTTCCATATAAATTTCAGGATTATTTGTTCCATTTCTTCGAAAAAATTGGGTGGGATTTTGATAGGCATTGCATTAAATGTGTAGATAGCTTTAGGTAGCATAGACATTTTCACAATATTTATTCTTCCAATCCATGAGCATGGAACATTTTTCCATTTCTTTGTGTCTTCCTCAATTTCTTTCATGAGTACTTCATAGTTTTCTGAGTATAGATTCTTTGCCTCTTTGGTTAGGTTTATTCCTAGGTATCTTATGGTTTTGGGTGTAATTGTAAATGGGATTGACTCCTTAATTTCTCTTTCTTCTGTCTTGTTGTTGGTGTAAAGAAATGCAACTGATTTCTGTGCATTGATTTTATATCCTGACACTTTACTGAATTCCTGTACAAGCTCTAGCAGTTTTGGAGCGGGGCCTTTTGGGTTTTCCACATATAGTATCATATCATCTGCAAAGAGTGATAGTTTGACTTCTTCTTTGCCAATTTGGATGCCTTTAATTTCTTTTTGTTGTGTGATTGCTGAGGCTGGGACTTCTAGTACTATGTTGAATAGCAGTGAACTACCCATTTTTTAATAGGGCTCTCATATTCCAGGCCATTGTTCCCCTGCTCTAATTGCCCCAGGGCACCAAAACCAGAAACAGCCCCCTTATCCCTGAGCCTGATGAAATTATTCACACTTCCCGATCCAAAGCCTGCTTACCTGCCTCTCCCATTTTTTCCCATAGAAACCACAATAAAAACTCTTGCCCACGTTTTTCTGTTGCCCTCTTTGCCTCCTGACCGACCCTAAGTATTTCCCCCATATGGCCCTGCCTGGCATCTTGTGCTCCCTCCTCTTGGAACTGTCAGTCATAAGCTGCCTCTTCAGTGGTTGTTGTCTCCTGCTCTGTTGGCCCCACCATACGTGAATAATAATGAAACTGACAGTTGAAAGCAGTTGTGTGCTCATGTTGCTCCATACGGCACTGAGGAGAGGAGCACAGCTGGACCCTGTTTGCAGACCACTCATAGCTACGCCATACTGTGCCACAATATGTAGTTCCTATGCCCTGGCTAGTCCCCAGCAGCTGTTCGATTCCCCCACAGGCCTGCTTTGTGCAAGTGGAACAGATGACTTGCATTCTGTTCATAAACTGCAGCCCGTGCAGACATCGCTTTGCTTTAGCAGTACCACTTGGGAACTGCTTCCATCACCCCATGATTGCTTTGTCCATTCCTTAATTAAAGGAGGAGTGTGCCTCATTTAAAGCAACAGTCTTTTAGAGAATTTTCTATGTATGCTCTCAGGGCCGTGTTGGTGTCAGTTAGCCATTTCCAACGATAGAAGCCACTGGCGGCTGCCGAGTGGGTGCCGGTCACCTTTGGAGGCCTCCCTGTGGGGTCTAAGGCCCTCTCAAGCTGGCCTGGTCATTTGGCCAAGGAAAGACAGTTATATGTCAGGTGGGTGATCTAGCCTCACTCCTCCCCCAAAAGGTGACCATTTACCCTAATTGTTGAAAAAGAAGATTCTAAGACTGGGTGAAAGAATAGGAGGAAACTTGAGGTCTCTCTTCTAGCACAGGGTCCTTTAAAGCTGTAGTATTGATCCTCATGGAAATCTTTCTAATTTAATTCCTCTGAATTTTGCACTTGTTGATTTTTTTTTTTTTTGCCCCTAGCTAGCCAGTAAGCTCAGATCTAACTGGTCTACCCTAGTTAGTTATCTCCCTCATGCTTAGTGGCTTTCATCCTACATAGGTTTACAAGAACTGCTTATAGACTTATAGACTCAGTGGGGCTCAGTGGAACAGAGTGTGGGGACGCATGAAGATACATGGGTACTGTGACTGCAGGTCTGTGTTTTTCTCCAGAGTGAGGATAAAGTCACATTCCTTTTCGCATTCTCAGCACCCAAAAGTGGACAGTGATTGGGCCCCCGCTAACATGTATTGGATGAGGGTATTTCCTGATGTTAGATCACTTATGCTAGTTCTGAAGTGGGAGTTGTGTTCTGGATCTCTGGGAAACATTTCCTGAGAGGGTGAAAGAAAGTGTTAATCCCTAAAGGTCAGGGTCTATGTCCATGTGGATGGCTAAGGGGTCATCTGTTCAGCAGGGCAGGCAGCTCAGGACAGAGAGAAACGAACTTTCTTGGAACTGATAGGATAATTTTAAGTAGACTTCATGGTAATGAAACAAAGGTCTGGTGTGGATCCTACCAGGAAAGTATAGAGTCATATTCCCAGTTCTGCTAAATTTGCTATGATGAGTAAGTTAGTTTTCTTAGTAGCCACTTTATCGCACTGTTGAGTGGTGAATTGGTGGACCTCTCTCAGCGGTTCTCTACTGAGGACGGTTTTGTGATTTCCGGAGACATTTTTAGCTGTCACAACTCAGGGAGTGTTACTGGCAACTGGAGGGTGGAGGTCAGGATTATTACTGAATATCCCACAATGCATAAGATGCCCCCCCAACAAAGAATTGCCTGGCTTCAAATGGCAGTAGTGCCAAGTTGGAGAAATCATGATCTTTATTTACGCAGAACAACTGGATTAGTTTTTAGGAATCTAGACTAAAAATCAAGTGTCCAGAATGTTAAGAAATGGAGAAAATGGGGTGCCTGGGTGGCTCAGTGGGTTAAGTATTGCCTTGGGCTCAGGTCATGATCTCAGGGTCCTGAGATCAAGCTGTATGTCGGGCTTCCTGCCCAGCGGGGATCCTGCTTCTCCCTCTTCCTCTGCCGCTCCCCCTGCTTGTGCTTTCTCTCTCTGCCAAATAAATAAAATCTTTGAAAAAAAATGGAGAAAATGATTGTTTAAAAATGAACTACTTTAATGTTCTAAAAATGAGAAACATCTTCTGAAAAGTCAGCTGCTTTCTGTTTACTGATGTCTAATACTGAGGCCATACATAGCTCTCTCTGTGGGAAATTCTGTCATTCATTATTATTGTATACATTCTAGGAGTTAATTCTTTATCAAATAAAGGAAAAAAAAGTTATAAAAATTTTGAGTTCTGAAATCTTCATGAAGAAAAAAAGCCATTCTGGGTCCCTTCTCTGAGAGTTGATATTTTGGGAGGTACAGCTTGTGTTGTTCTTGTCCTAGAGATACATTTTATTGGGAAGTGCTCAACCATGAAGGGCTAGGAAAAAAAATAAAGAAAAATCTAATTCAAGATCTTCAGGGTCCCTTTCGTTACCAGATTTGATTGGGTTTGGACCCTTTAAACAGGAAACTGTGATCTTCTGATATTTCCAGATGTCTCAGATTGGAGGAAAATTAGAACAACGGATTCTTTTTCTCAAATCATCTTCGAGACCAGTGATCCAGTTTACTGTACATGTTCAATATTGAAAATATCAAAGGTCACTCTTATGCTATAGTTATTTTTTCTCTCTTCCTCTCATTTGTTATTGCTTTGGGCTTTGGAGAAGCTATAAGAATTATCTTAGCTATAAGAATAATCTCATAATAAGCTATAAGAATTATCTTAGCTCAAACTTCCAGAATGTGGAGGTCTGGCTACAATGGGGCCAGAACATCCTTAAGAATGACCACCAGGAGGATTTCTAGAAGGTGAAGGGATTCCTGCAGAGCCAGGGGAAGCCAAAGTATACACTTCTGTACCATGCGATGATGGGTGACAGCAAGGTGGCCCAGACCCTTGCCAAGGAGACCTTCATGGCCACTGCCCCCGAGCTCCACTGCAGTCTTGTCAGCTATGTCCAGCAGATCGTGGCACCCAAGGGCAGTTAGAGGCTCCTGGGCCTGACCTCTGCCCCTTCAGACTTCACAGGTTTTCAGAATACTGTTCCCAAATTCTGGTTCTCCAATCAAATTCCTGAAGTTTACACACCTTCGGGAAAATCTCTTCTCTTGGTTTGGTATCTCTGACTCTTGGGCCTCTGCTCTGGTGGCAGCTTCTCTGGACCAGTTAGTCCAGAGACCAGAGAACCTTCCACAGCTCCCTCAGTGCAGGCTGCTGGCTTTGGTGAGGGCAGGCAGTCTTTTCCCTCATCCCCACTCTCTGGGAAGAACAGAGAGGATTTTCATGTTTCTTTTCTGATTTTTTTTTTTAAGATTTATTTATTTATCAGAGAGCGAGAGAGAGCAGGTGAGGTGGGAGAGGGGCAGAGGGAGAGGAGAGAGAGAATCCCAAGCAGACTCCCCACTGAGCGTGGATCCCCCCCAATGTGGGGCTTGATCCCGTGACCTGTGTGATATGACCTGAGCCAAGACCAGGTGTCAGACGCTTAACTGACTGAGCCAGCCAGGCACGCCTCTTTTCTGATTTTTGAAGTATTATGCAAAGGGCTGCCTTCTGGTAATTCTTTTTTTCAGGTTTAATCTTTATTTTAATAAATATTTTTAAGTGAAAAGTAAAAAAAAAAGAGGAAAACTATCTGTACCTTTTAGAAATGATGAGCATATATTTACAAGGGGAAATACCTTCTTCTGTCCCAAAGGAAAATAGAATATTAATATCCAGAGGCGCCTGGGTGGTTCAGTGGGTTAAGCCTCTGCCTTTGGCTCAGGTCAAGATCCCAGGGTCCTTGGATCAAGCCCCGCATTGGGCTCTCTGCTCAGGGGGGAGCCTGCTTCCTCTTCCCTCTCTCTCTCTGCCTGCCTCTCTGCCTACTTGTGAAATCTTAAAAAAAAGAATATTAATATCCACATCTTTAAAGTGAGTTCTTTAGTCCTATGTTTCTCAAAGTATGATCTGAGGAACCTTTGTGGTCTTAGGAGTTCCTTGAAGTTAAAATTATTTTCATAGTAAACTGAAAACATGATTTGTGTGTTTTCACTCTCACAGCCTCAGGAATGTCTAATAGAATTTTTTCTGAGAGCACATGGTATATGATGGTATCATCCTGCTGATAGCTAATGGAATGCATGCTTATGTTTTCCGACTTTCTCAATTTTCGTTACTAATTCCATAAGTACCAATACATAAAACCACATAAATGCAAGCATTTGGAATCCTCAGTGATTTGTGAGAGTTTAAAGCGGTCCTGGGATCAGAAAGTTACGAGAGCCACTGTTTGAGTGAATGATGGAGAACATTAATCAGGCTAAACAAAAATTCAGGACTCAGAATACTTCAAATACCATGGCTAAGGCCTGGGTCAGCACCATCTTTGATTGCTTTGTAGCTATCAGGGAAGCGAAAGGCATTTGGATTCTGTGCAGCGCTTAGAAGAACCAGAAGCAGTTGTCTCTGAGTTCTTCCTTCAAATTCAGTGTCTAATCCAGAGTTTCAAAATTGCAGTGCTGTTGACATTTTGGGAAGGATCATTCTTTGCTGTGGGGACTGGCCTGTTCATTGTAGGATGCTTTAATAGCATCGCTAGTCTCTGCCCATTTGATATCAGTAACAACCTTCAGTGTGATAATTAAAAATGTTTTGAGACATTTCCAAATGTCCGCTGAGAGACAAATCACCATAGTTGAAGAGGACTGTCTCTTAAGTCAGTTCTCTGTTGCTACAGGACATTTCTGCTTCTATCCCACTGTCCAGAATGTAGTCACATGGCTACTCCTAACTATAAAGGAGGCTGGGTAACATAATATTTGTTCCAGCTAGACATATGCCAGCTAAAATTGGATTCCTTATTACTGTGGCAGAAGAGGAGAACAAGTACTGGGGGAGCCCCAAGTGTCCATGATGTATGAAAAGAAAAGTCATGCCTGAAACATTTGTGATTGTAATGGCACATTCTGCCAACCTGAGACAAAAACAAGTCATTGGATTTTACTGATGTATTTAGGTCTAGAAATTTGGAAGTCATTCTATTGAAAAACTTCTAACTGGCCATTTTCTTTTATGTAAAAATCCATTCTATTATCTGGGAGAGTTCAAACATACCATTTATCCTTGATAGTTATGGCACAGGGCAAAATTCAACTACCCAAAGCAAATATGAAAATAATTATAAGGGCTCTTTGCTTTCTCCCAGTTACGTTGCAGTCCAGAATTTTTTTTTTTTTGGTGCAGATTTTCTTTTTTTTTTTTTAGAGTTTATTTTTTTGACAGACAGAGATCACAAGTAGGCAGAGAGGCAGGCAGAGAGAGAGGGGGAAGCAGGCTTCCCACTGAGCAGAGAGCCCGATGTGGGGCTCGATCCCAGGACCCTGAGACCATGACATTCTGGAGCATGAGCTCCCCAGCACATCTGGCCCGTGCCACGTTTTCTGTCCGGGAGAAAGTCTTGGGCCCAGAGCTGCACACATGTGTAGGAGGATGCCATTGTTGTGCACTGGAACAGTGAACGCTCAGAGGATGTGAGGGGCCACCGGCTGCCATCTGCTTCCGCCTGTAAGCTGGTAAGTTGGCTGAGCTCTCACTCTGCAGGCTCTGGCCAGCCAGCCTTGGTGTATATATTCTACTGTGAGGTGACTGACATTGACTAAGCAAAGGAAAAGCAGCTGAAGCACGACCTCGAAAGGTTGCTGACAGAAAGCCTTACATAATGAATAAGTGTGTACATTTCCCCGACTTGACGCTCAGGAAGACACAGACTTTAACACATGTGTGAAGCTAGTCTGCAAGAGCCCTGGGGATATAGCGTTCAGTTCCAGCCCAAAGGAGAATGCAGAGTGACAATGGGAAATGGACTGTTTTTGCCCTTGTTTGACTGGAACATATCAGACTCATCCTCTCTAGGATGTTAATCAGGGACATCTTTGCGCCATACTTACTGTCAGATGTAAGCCAGGCCTCTGTTAATGAGTGTCTGGAATGCAGCCCTAGGATCAGTGTCTGTTTCAACACAGATGGGCATGCAAATGAGAGGAGGTGAGTGGTTGCACAGTGTGGAAAACCAATATGGTGACCTAAAGAAGGGCAGATGCCCTCAAAGCTTCTTTTTTTAGAGGACATCAAAGCTGTTGACCAGTGTGGAGAAAAGGCCCAAGGTGGGCCTTTGTGGCCTTGTTTCAGCAGGAATGCTTATTATTTTGAACATAAGTAAACCAAAGGGCCTCATATAAGGATCCAGAGCTTATCCGCAGATGCCGATTGAGCCCACATTGTTCGCAGAACACTGCATTAAGCCTGCCGACCCATTCCATACAAGATTGATGGAATTTGCTCAAGAAGATGGTATAGCTTGAGTCTACATGTAAGCAAAAACGATTCTAGAAAGCGAGTGTTGGTCAGTGAGCCGAGGGACATGATGAAGGAGGCATCAAGGCTTCTCTGGGTGGTGGGGGAGGGGAGCACATCAGAGGTACACCAGAAGGAGAGTATCATAGTTCAATTTGTGTTCTAGACCAAGGAGGGAAGCAGTGATCAGATAATGAAGAGGCTAGAGGGGCCACTTGTTCATAATTTTATGTCTGCCACCCTTTATTGCAGTAAAAAAGGAGCCACGTTGGTGGAGCAGGTGACTCTTGATCTCAGGGTTGTGAGTTTGAGCCCCATGTTGGGTGTAGAGATTTTTAAAAAATAATAAAATCTTTTTTGAAAAGGGTGCCATGTGGTACTTCCAGAACATCTCTAATATGTGGTTAAAAATATAAAACTAAGTTTGAGGGGGTGAAGGGGAAAAAAAGGTGAAGAAACTAAGAGGCCATCAGTATACAGAACTGCATGCTATGAGATCCTGTACCTGTATGGTCCAGCACGGTAGCCTCTAGCCACACGTAGCTATCGGGCACTTGAAAAGTGGTGAGTCCAAATGGAAATGCGCTATAAGGCTCAAGTGGGCACACTGGATTTCAAATACTACCGTGGAAAAAATTGTAAAATATATCATTGATAATTTTTATGTAGGTTGACGTGATAATACCTTGGCTATATTGAGTTAAGTAGAATATAGTTTAAAAATTAATTTCATTTCTTTTTCTTTTTAATATGGCTACTAGAAAATTTTAGATTACGTGGTGGCCCTCACTCGTGGATTACATTACACTTCTGTTGGATAGGGCTGTTCTTTACCGTGTCTTACACCAGTGCCCCTCAACTGGGAGTGATTCCTGTCCTCCAGGAGACATGTGGCAACCTCTGGAAACATTTTTGGTTGTCACAGCTGGAGGGGAGAGGGTGTTGCTGACATCTAGTGGTAGAGGCTAGGGATGCTACTAAACATCCTGCAATACCCGGGACAGCACCGCGCCCCACCCCCCAAACAAAGAATTCTCCAACTCTGAATGTCAGTAGTGCTGAATTTGAGTGACCCTAGTTTAGATGACGCAAAACTGTTTTGCTCATATTATCTCACTAAATCCCAACAACTTCAAGACGTACTGGACAGCCCCCTACAATAAAGAATGATCCGATCCTAAATGTCATTAGCACCAAGGCTGAGAAATCCTGCCCTATACCATCACGACAGGAGTGCTGGGAGACCTAACAGTGGACTACAGTATCAACAGACGTGTGAGGGTACGAAGGGTTTTCTCCAGAGCGGAGGCAGTGGGACCCATAATAACATCCTTCGCTGCTCATTTGTGAATTGCCAGGCAGTATAGCAAGCACTTCTGTTGATGTTATTTAACCCCTATGAGAACACGAGTAAGGTGGGCAGTATCTCCGTTCTACTGGTCAAATTCCCTGTGGTTCATAGGGTTCAAGGAACTCGGCTGAGCTGTTGCGTTCAGACAGTGGGGAGGTAGACTTGAGTCACAGCCATTTCACTCCAGTGTGTGAGCTTTATCCACCCCAGACACAAGGTCTCAACTGCTTCAAGTTCAGGTCTTCAGATTCCATTTCTTTCTTCCCATGAAAAGGCCCACTACCCTGGTCTGGGCCACCTAACTGATTTCTGCTGTTGACTACTTCAGTTCCCCAGTTCTTTTTTCCACATCACAGTGATCTTTCCAGAAACCCCAGACCTTTCAATATTTCTTTAGCTACACTTAAGATACAGTCCACACTCTTTGTCCTGGCTTAGAAACTGATTTGGATTCAATAAATTTTTCTTAAGGATGCACAATATATTTTGGGTTAAGTGGTAAAAATCCAAATATAACTGTACAATGTTACGTTAGTGATTGTCAGTAATAGAAATGTAGCTTGAGGACAGAGCTGGTGATGTCTCTCTCCTCTGTGAACAAAGATTTGGGGGCAGTATTTTCCTTGTGTATAGTGGGACCCATGACTATTTGGGTAAAAACACGCTTAGAAAATTTAAATAACTACCAAACCAGAACAAGTTTAGTGGAGTGAGATGACTACTTTTGGAGTTAGGTAGGATGATTTATGCTTTACTTTAAACATTTTCACTTATATTTTCTGTTAAGAGAGGAGGGTGGGGAGGGGCAGGGGGAGAGAGAACCTTAAGCAGGCTCCACGCGCAGCACAGAGCCTGAAGTGGCGCACAATCTCACAGCCCTGACATTGTGACCTGGGCCAAAATCAAGGGTCAGTCACTTAACCAACTGAACCACCCAGGTGCCCCAGATATTTTTTACTTTATTATTATTACTTACAATTTTTGTTTATTTGAGAGAGAAAGAGACAGAGATAGCAAGAGAGAGCATGAGCGAGGAAGAGAGGGAGAAGCAGGCTCCCCATTGAGCTGGGAGCCCCCTCCCAGGACCCTGGGATCCTGAGCCTAAGGCAGACGTTTACCTACTGAGCCACCAAGGAGCCCCATGTTCTTTGCTTTAAATCAGCAAATTTGTTTTACTCTAAATTTACAAATGAACGGTACTTTGGGGGGAGAGGCTCTGATTTATATCTTTTTTCTGTATCTCCAGCAATAATGTACAGTAGGCTTCGCTAAATAGCAGCTCTCAGTTAAATAGAATACCTAGTGACAATCCCAAAATAGGTTAGTTTTGAAAGTATAAAGGCTCCTAAGTGCCACCTAGTGGTAACAAGATGATACATCACACAATATATTTAAAACTGTGTTAGTGTAAATTTGTTCTCTTTATCCTGGCAACCCCAGCGTGACTTAAGACCTATGAATATAAAGCACAAAAATAGTGTCTCCTTAAAAATATGCATTCTTACACTTTCCTCATTCAGCTCACCCGATTTAGCATCACTCATCTGTGTGTCCCCACCCCTTGCCTTAGGCATCAAAAAAGAATTTTTTTTTTTTTTGTCTTACCCATGTTCTTCTTAATGCTTCTATATGCATTGAGTTTAAAGGCCAAAAGTCTTAAAGTGGAAATGTTCAGGAACGTGTTTATGTTATTATAACCAAAGGAACATGGCTAAGAAATGACATCAACTAATAAAGAATGAATGGGTGGGGGAAAATGTGTTTTTAAAGAAACAGCAAGTGCTTGCCAGATGCTTCTGTAATCCTTACTCACTTCTACGCACTGGCTCAGTGCAGGTCGGTGCTTTCGTAGGGTCTGAGAGGAGCAGGGCTTCTCAGAGGTGGATGTGCATACAATCCCCTGGGGGATCTTACCAGCACTTGCAGGGGGCCTGCGTTGCTTTAATATCTTTAATATGGGTGTTGGTGATGCTTCTGGTCCGGGAACCCCACTTTGAGTAGTGAGAGTGCTGCACTAATAAGGGCAGGACCTGGTGGTTGGTTTGTTTGCTTGCTTTCCCATCGCTATAAGCTTACATGATTTTGGATTTAATGGCTAGGACCATTAGGATTTTGGACAAAGTGGGGATGAAAAGGGAGTGAAACTCAAAGCTTGGGATAGCTATCATTGCGCTTTTTGCCAGAGAAAAATCAGTACCTTGTTTAAACCTTCTTCATGCTGCCTTGTAGAGTTTTAAGAGTCCAGCCCAACTTAATGCCACTGAAACAGTCAGGCAGAAATAATGAGATGCTTTGCTTTTTCCTGGTGTTGTTAGTTTGAGACATTTGAAAATAAAAATTACTTTGTACTGTGCAGTTAGCATCCCGTGAAATGAGCGTTTTAAATACTTCTCTTATTTTCACATTTCGTTGGTTACCATCATCTGTAATAGATCTTTTCCAAGAATTATATGGTCCTGTATATTAATTATACTTCAATTAAAAAGTAGCAAAAATGAATTTTACTCTATCATTGTCATTTTCTTGTTTCTATAATGATAGACTTGGTCTTTGGGAAGATACTTAGGATGTTTTTAGTTTAAATAGAGGCATTTTCAGAAGTGTCAAAGAACCTAATAAATTGTCAAAATCCTAACAATATCCAGAGTTTGTCATCTATTTTTGGAGAATGGGTTTCTCTTGATGTTCATCTAAGTGTCTTTACCAATACCTAATAATACTGATGGAAATTAAAAATAATTTCTAGTCAAAAGCTGTAACACCAGTCATACTCTGAGCACACAAACTTAATAGAGACACACCTGATTGTAGTGGATACGACTTTTATACGCATATGAGGTCTTTGTACATTGTAGACTTATAACTGAAAGAAAAAATTAATATAAGATTTCTTCCATTTAAAAATAGAGTGAAACAGGGGCGCTTGGGTGGCTCAGTGGGTTAAAGTCGCTGCATTTGGCTTGGGTCATGATCCCAGGGTTGTGGGATTGAGCCCCGCATCGGGCTCTCTGCTCTGCGGACAGCCTGCTTCCTTCTCTCTCTCTCTCTCTGCCTCTCTGCCTACTTGTGATCTCTGTCTGTCGGATAAATAAAATCTTTAAAAAAAATAAAAATAAAAATAGAGTGAAACAAAAACAAGACATTTTACATATTCAAATAATTTTGGATTGTAACAAATTTTAAAGCAACAAATGGCAAACAAATGGGAATTAGCTGTCTGATGCAGTTTAGATTTAAAAATAAATGTTATAAAAAATAAATGTTATAGCACAAAAAAGGAATTCCTTTCAATAGGTGTACTTAGTAGCCATTAATGAAAAGTATAGCCGGGAAAGAACGGAAACCAAGTGACGGGAATGGTGTGGACTTCAGGTAGGAGGGATACCCTAGACCAACTAGAGAACGCTCCTTTTTATTTCATGTTATTTTTCATGTTGCCAGGAGAGGGCAGCCAGTCCCCAGACTGGAAACAAGCTAACAAATTAAAATTTTCAGGTTTGCACGTACCATTTCCAGAAAGCATTGTGGCACGCAGAGACTTTTTAAAAGCTTACCCCTACTGCCCATTCTGTTGACCGCAATTGGAAGTTTGATGCGCACGGAAGGCACTAAACCAGGAGCCTTACAAACAGATCTGAATTTGGAATGTCTTTGCCCTAGATCTTAGCAATTCTGTGTCTGCAAACAAGTTCATGAACATCCTAGAAGACTTTTCATCTGTGAAATGGATGTGATAATACCAAACCTGTCTCCTCGAAGAGTGGCAGTTTACGAGGTTGTGTTTGAGAAAGCCCTGTTCCTTCCTTCCTTCGTCCGCTCATCTGTTGACTGGCTCAGTTACACATTTGAGCCTTAATATGTTGCAATGCTGGATGCCAAAATACAAAGATGAGCATCTCACGGACTTTGCCTTCAAATAGTGCATGGCTACTAGGATGGAAACAGGATGCTGGTGTCATGACAGTTCTGCAAGCAGAGTGGAAGGCCAAGGGCGCTTGCTGGGGGCCGCTCTCCCCTTCAGAACCCTGACGTGTTGTCCTTGTCTCCTGTTGCTCTGCTCTTTGCTCACTCTGTTTTAGCACACAGGTCTCCCAGCCCTCCTTCCAACTCACTTTCCCTGCTTCTTTGGGAATTTGTATTTGCTATTCCTTGCCTGGAAGGCTCCTCCCCTAGTTACCTATGTGGCTCCCTCTGAGGGATTGTTCTTAAGTCTTGGCTCACATGCACGGTCCTTAGAGAGGCAGCTCAAGTGCATTCTTGAAAGCCACATTTTGGTTACTCTGTATTTCAGTGTCCCTCAGTCTGAGAATTGAGACCTCTCTCCCTAAGGCATCTGTTGTATGTACTGCATTAAATTCTCTCCTCTGGATCTAAATTGGTAATCGCAGTGCATCATCTTGGGGAAATTGAGAAAATAGTCTCGCAAACCCCTTTCTGTGTTCTGTTGAGGAAAACAAGTAGAGTCTGTGTTTTAGCTTCTTCATAAAACTTGCCACTTCCCAGATACTATATTATAAATACATTTACTAATTTGTTTTTCTCTCTCTTTTTCCCTTGCTAAAACACAAGCTCCAAGAAGATAGGAGCTATGGCTTGTTCATTGTATCTCGGGCATCTTGAATGGTGCCTGGCAATATGCCTTCGTTCGGTGGATGGCTAGATGATGAACGAATGAATGAAATGTTGAGAAGGCACTTGAGAGAGAATGTTTGATCTGGATCTTATAAGCTACGCAGAATTTTACTTGGCAGGCGGGAGTGGGAAAGCTATTCCAAGTAGTAAAATAGCATGGTTTAATGAAACAGACTTGTAAGTTTGAGAGTGCCATATCCAGGTAAAGTAGTAGCTTTCTGAAGGAGTAAATCCATATGCTTTTTAGCCTTTCTCAGTTTTATTTTCCTTTTTTGAGGAATATTATAGACTGGATACATACTGTATTATTCACAGTACATTTTTTAAACAAAAATAAATTGTATTTGCTGGGCAGACACCTCCATCTGTTTACAGTCTTTGGTGCTCAGGAAAATACAGGTTTTAACACTGGCCTAACTACTATAGGTAATCAGAAATTTAACCCACCAGGGAAAATATTGTTGGATAAAATTTCAAATCTAACACATTACTTTGGCTTATCACAGTTATTCTCTCATTAATAAAAGAACCAAATGTCAACTCACTGATTAAAACAATAATATTCTTGTAGTGGGAGAGAATGTCTTTTCAGTAGTGAAATGTGTATGCAGTCACCATTAGATCTTGCTACTCAGAGTATGGTCCCTGGACCAGTGCTTGTCCTTGGACAGTCCTTCCAGGCCTGCACTGAGATGAATCAAGTGAAAGTACACATCTAGAAACTTTCATAGAAATTTAACAGTATAATTTTATATCTATTGAATCTAATTTTAAAAATTAGGTTTGTGGGGCACCTGGGTGGCTCAGTGGGTTAAAGCCTCTGCCTTCAGCTCAGGTTCTGATCTGAGGATCCTGGGATCGAGCCCCACATCGGGCTCTCTGCAGGGAGCCTGCTTCCCTTCCTCTCTCTCTGCCCACTTGTGATCTCTGTCTGTCAAATAAATAAATAAAATGTTTTTAAAAAATTAGGTTTGTGTACATGACATGATACTATTTATAAAGAATCCTAAAAATGCTGCCGAAAAACTACTAGAACCGATAAATGAATTCAGTAAAGTCACAGGATACAAAATTGATATACAGAAATCTGTTGCAATTCTATATTCTATATGCTAATAATAAAGTAGCAGAAAAATTAAGGAAACAATCCCATTTATAATTGCACCAAAAAGAATAAAATACCAAGGGTTTAACTTAACCAAGGAGGTGAAACACCTGTACTCAAAAACTATAAAACATTGATGAAAGAAATTAGAGACAACACAAGTAAATGGAAAGATATTCTGTACTCATGGATCAGAAGAACCAATATTGGTAAAAAGGTCACGCTGCCCAATTAAATCTACAGATTTAATTAATGCAGTCCCTCTCAAAATACCAATAGCATTTTTTGCAGAATTAGAACAAATAATCTGTAATTTGTATGGAACCACAAAAGACAATGAATAGCCAAAGCAGTCTTGAAAAAGAACAAAGCTGGAGGCATCATAATCCCAGGTTTCAAGATATGTTAGAAAGCTATAATAATCAAAACTGTATGGTACTGGCACAAATATAGACACATAGATCAATGGAATAGAATAGAGAGCCCAGAAATAAACCAATACTTATATGATCAACTGATCTACGAACAAGGAGGTAAGAATACACAATGGGGAAAAGACAATCATCTCTTCAACAAATGGTGTTGGGAAAACTGGACAGCTACATGCAAAAGAATGAAACTAGACCACTTTCTTGCACCATCCACAAAGATAAACCCCAAATGCACTAAAGACCCACACGTGAGACCAGAGATCATACAACTATTAGAAGAAAACATATACAGTAATTTCTTTGATGTTAGCTGTAGAAACATTTTTCTAGATATGTCTCCTCAGGCAAGGGAAATCAAAGTAAAAATAAACAAACAACTGGGACTATAACAAAATGAAAAGCTTTTGCACAGCAAATGAAACCATCAAAAAAAACAATAAGGACATCTACTGAATGGGAGAAGATATTTGCAAATGATGTATCTAACAAAGGGTCTGTATCCAAAACTTGTAAAGAACTTACACAACTCAACACCAGAAAAACAACCTGATTAAAAACGGGCAGAGGACCTGAATAGACACTTTTTCAAAGGAGACATACAGATGGCAAGCAGACACAAGAACAGTTGCTCAACGTCATTCATCATCAGGGAAATGCAAATGAAAACCACAATGAGATAACACCTTAGACCTGTCAGAATGGCTAGACTCGAAAAGACAGGAAATAACAAGTGTTGGCGAAGATGTGGAGAAAAAGGAACACTCATGCACTGTTAGTGGGAATGCAAATTGGTACAACCACCCTGGAAAATAGTATGGAGGTTCCTCAAAAAAATTAAAGATAGAATTACCATATGATCCAGTAATTTCAGTACTGAGTATTTACCCAAAGAAAGTGAAAAACCTGATTCAAAAAGATATATGCAAAAAGGTGGAATGCACCTAGATTTGTTGCAGCATTATTTACAGTAGCCAAGATATGGACGCAGCCTAAGTGTCCATTGATAGATGACTATAAAGAAGAGGTGGTATATGTATAGAATGGAATATTACTCAGCCACAAAAAGAATGGGATCTTGCCATTTGCAACATGGGTGGACTTAGAGGGTATAATGCTAAGTGAAGTAAGTCAGGTGGAGAAAGATACCATGTGATTTCACGTATATATAGAATTGAAGAAAACAAACAAATGGACAAAGAAAAAAAGAGACCAAAAAACACAGACTTAAAAAAAAAAAGATTTATTTATATTTGACAGCGAGAGAGGGAACACAAGTACGGGGAATGGGAGAGGGAGAAGCAGTCTTCCTGCCGAGCCCGATGTGGGGCTCAATCCCAGGATCCTGGGATCACGACCTGAGCTGAAGGCAGATGCTTCACAACTGAGCCACACAGGCACTCCCTCCCCAAACCCAGACTCTTAAATACAGAAAACAAAGTAGATAAAGCGGATTAAGAGTATAGTCACATAGTCAGTATGAGCACTGAGTTTTGTATAGGGTCAAACCAGTGAATCATTATACTGTGCACCTGAAACTAACATAACACTGTATGTTAATTATATTTTAATTAAAATACATAAATTAAAAAATAAACTAAAAATTGGATTTGTGATTTATATGCCTTTCTTCCATTTTTAAGGAATTTATTTTGTATTTATTACATTGTACAAAAGTATGAGCCTGCAATGGATTAAAAACACAAAACAGAACAAAATCCTCGTCTTTCAGTACAGGTCATTTGAGGAACATTGCTCTAGAGTGTGGTTTGTGCTGCCTTTAGTCCCACAAAATTTGAACTATAAGTTTGCTGATTAGTACATTCATTCTCTTTAATTACTGGGTGGTTTCAGTGACGTTTTGAGAACTGAAACCATTACAGTCATACATGGGTGCTGGAAAGCCTATGAGTTTCTGGTTACTTGTTTGTTTGTTTGTTTGTGCATGCCTTGGAGACCTGTTGGAAAACTCAGTAGTTTAATAGTGACTTTTGCTCTGGGAAGCCTAGCATACTTGACCCAGAGACAAAACCATTAGTATCCAGAATATGGGTCCTATTGCATGAAGATCTTGCTGTAACTGGTTCAGTTCTAGGTGGGCCAGGGCAGTCTGTTTTTTAGAAGCCCTAGATTTCACAACCTCATTGTCCATTGTAGTCCTTTCAAGGCATCCAAAGAATCTGCACTGATAACATTCTATAGATTAAAAGGACAGGCAACCTCTTATACAGTTTCCTATATTTG
Organism: Taxidea taxus jeffersonii; assembly: GCA_003697995.1. Lineage (NCBI taxonomy): Eukaryota > Metazoa > Chordata > Mammalia > Carnivora > Mustelidae > Taxidea > Taxidea taxus. Next base: position 99,590 of record ML096620.1, read on the forward strand.
GAAACCCGGTGGACCGTGCTAGGCAACCTTGTTAGTAAAATGCAGGCAGTGAAATGCGAGGATCAGTGGAGCCTACGTCAGAGGTGTGCCTGAATGTAATGAGAGGATGTGCCCTAGAGAAGCTGGATCTCACTAGCAGTGTTTCATCTCACTCTGTGCTGAAAGGTCAGCAAATATTTTATATGAACGCGTCACAGGAAGGCACTATAAACATTGTCTATTACTAGAATAAATAGCTGAATGGACTGTCTCTTCTCAGAATTCTGGGTCCTGGTTCTTCAGTGATTACTCATACAAGAACGTGAATCTTTAGACTAAGTCTCCTGAAAGAAGTCCATCCATACTTCTAAAAAATTTTAATAGAAATTATAAAACTAAAAAGAAAGAAATTGTAAAGCTGAAATGAAACTCATATCCACAGATCCTTAAGGCTTTTGTGCCCTTGTGATCAGGCATATTCATGTGATATAACATTGCCAGATTTAGTAAATAAAAATACAGGATACCCAGTCAAACAAATTTCAGTAAAACAGTGAATTTTGGGGTATAAGTATATCCCAATGCAACATTTGGTATTTAGTGTAAGTATGTCCTATGCAATACTTTTTTAAAAGACCACAATGGACAATAAGGTTTGAACTCCAGGGCTTCTAGAAAGCACATTGACTCCAGTCCATCTAGAATCATGCTTTATTTGGGACATGCTTATACAGAAAATATTCCTTGATTGTTTGAAATTCAAATTTACCTAGCATCATCAATGAAAAGATGTGGGAACAGCAGCAGAAGAGTGGTTAAGCTAAGCTATCATGCATTAAGTAGTCACTGCATACCAGGTTCTGAATTGCAAGTTTTATATGTATATCTTGTTTAAATTTCTCAGCACTCATAGATGAAAGGCATATCATTAAAAAGCTTATTTTACAGATGTGCAACTCGGGCTTGAAGACATTAAGTCACTTGTCTAGGGTCAAATGGCTACCGAGTCATAGAGCTAGGATTCAAGCTCACATTGGACTTTGCAACACATCAGTTTGTCTAAGTGGCATTTAATAACACTTTGGAAGCAGATGGATAAAAAAAACCCCAGCCCCCATAATTAGCAAAGCATCATTGAGATGAATTCTTTAGTCTTCTTCAACCATTAAAGTAATGGTTTCTAAAATTTTCATGTATGAAGACCTCCTCCCCATTTTTACCTCTCGTGGTTCAAATGACTAATTGTGATAGTTTTAGTATTTGTTGTCTAAAAAAATCCCACAATGGCAGAAATTGGCAAATTAGGTTGTGCTTTAAAATATATTCATATGATTTTTCACAGTAGCATCAAACCACAAAAAAAAACCCAATAAAATAAATACTTTGAGATAAATTATTTCTTCTGGAACAGATGCTTGGTGTGAGAAGAGACTTCAGGATTCCCCACTTCAGCTCCAAGCATCTATGTCCTACTGGTTGGAAATCTCTAAAGTAGAGCAATTAAATCTTAGAGATAGATTCCATACGAATAAGCTTCCTATCCCTGAATGCAGATGTGAGCTCACAGGAAAAGAGACAAAGAGACTGCTAGAGTTGGGGAGAGATGCAAGGGGCAGGGGAGGGCGGGGTCAGTGATTTAATTCTGGACCATAGCAGGTGCTTCTGGTTCCCTTCCCACATGCTGCCCACATCCACCCATGGACTTTATACTGTGAACACCTGAAACTCTTTACTAGTAAGCTTCCTCTTCCACCCCTCCCGACTCGTGTGTTCAGCCAATAACAAGGCAATCTGGAAACGGCAGGGACTTCCACCCTGGAAGCAACCCTTGACACAACCAGCTTCTTTGCCTCTAAAGTGGGAAGACTCTGAGTCAAGCTCTACAGTCTCCCAGGGGGCCCAGCAGGCTTGAGCCCCAGTTGTCCACAGTAATCACCTGCTCATTGATGTGCTCTGAATTGGCTGCCTTCTCCTCCTTTCCAAATGCTTCTTGGGAGCTCTTCCCAATTGAACTACTTGCGTGCGCATTCTCATTATACTGTCTGCTTCTGGGATAACCTAAGGTTAAGATAAGGATAAAGAAGGTGGGTTTTTTTTTTTGTTGTTGTTGTTGTTCTTGTTTTTATATTTTCAAAATCTGCCATGGGTACCAGTACTGGAAAAGATTAGTTCTCACTTCTTTTTTCTAGTATTCAGTGCCTTGAGAATGAGTCTAGTCTTTTGAGAGTTAGGTTTGTGAGCCTGGTTAATATCACTTCTCGATCGGGGGGGGGGGGGGGCTATGGAGCTTCTAAAAAGAAGTAAAAAAAGAGCTTGGTGTCAGTTAATCATTTTTTCACAGATTCTTTTCCTCTGTAAGTTTTGGTCACTGTATGTAAAGAATTGACAGATTTTTATGTACGGCACATAGTGAGTAACTGGTGTCCTTCCTTCCCTCCCTCTTAAGCATCTTTTTGAGGCATTTTCCTTGAACTAAACTGTAAGAGATGAATTAGATTGTTTTATTTGGTGAGAAAGTTGTGTAAGAAAAAATGTATCTATTCAGTCTCATGTCTGGCAGGATGGGGTAGTGAAAGTGAAATTAAACTGGGAATTGGGATTCTTGATTTCTGCATCACCTTGGAAAATCCTATGACATCTCCAGATTTCCCATTTTCCTTGGGGACCAAATTATCTCTAAGAATCCATCCACCAAGGGTGCCTGGATGGCTCAGTGGGTTAAAGCCTCTGCCTTTGGCTCAGGTTATGGTCTCAGGGTCCTGGGATTGAGCCCCACATCGGGCTCTCTGCGTGGCAGGGAGCCTCCCCCCACCCCCGCCTGCCTCTCTGCCCACTTGTGATCTTTGTCTTTGTCTGTGTCTTTGTCTTTGTTTTAAAATCTTCAACAAAAAAAGAATCCATCCACCAGTAACTGCGTATGATCTTTTCCACTAACAAAATCCCTGCTAAATTGCAAAATTGAAAGGGATGCTGGATTAAGGGCAGACTTCAGCATCTCAGACTTTTTTTCTGCTCAACCACCCTTGGAAGGACCCATGCCTGCAGCATCTTGAATACCTGTGAAGACGGGTATATGGTTAGGATAGGCTAGAGGAGTGGTTCTTAGCCAGGGCGATTTATTCTCCCCAGGGTACATTTGGCAAAATCTGGAGACATTTTTGGTTGTCACAGCTGGGGAGGTGGAGTGCTCTTGGATCCTAGTAGGGGTGCAAGACAGCCCTCCACAACAAATAATTATTTAGCTCCAAGTATCATTGGTACCAAAGTTGAGAAATCCTTGGCTAGAATAAGGCAACAAATAGACCAAAGCATCTAATGGCCCCAAACAATAGAAATTACTTTTTTTTCTTCTATGACCACCTAGGATGCTTCAAGCTAGACTGAGTTGGAGTTGTGAGAGTCGAGGGGGATAGAATCAGCTCTTCTCCATGCACGGACACCATCTGATGGTGCTCTTCTCATTTTCAGTGTATTATCTCCAGGGCCACACTAGGGTCCCTCCATTCCATTGGAATAGGGAGACCGTATGGACCAGCATGTGTGGGAGCTTTATATGTGCCAAATCTGGCAGCAACACAGAACTCTTCCAGTAATATTCCATTGGCTAGAAACCAATCAATGGCCACTCCTAACTGCAAGGAAAGTTGGGAAATGTGAACGAGTCATTTACCCAGAAAAAAGAGGAAAAGATATTGCTGACTACTTATCCCTCTTTGCCCTTTGGGTAGCTGCACCACTTTCTTTATTCTAAAAATGAGAGTGGTGGGGTGCCTGGGTGGCTCAGTGGGTTGGGCCTCTGCCTTCAGCTCAGGTCGTGATCTCAGGGTCCTGGGATCGAGCCCGGCATCAGGCTCTCTGCTCAGCGGGGAACCTGCTTCCCCCTCTCTCTCTGCCTGTCTCTCTGCCTACTTGTGAACTCTGTCAAATAAATAATAAATAAAATCTTAAAAAAATATAAAAATGAGAAAAAAATAAATAAAAATGAGAGTGGTAATAATACCTTAGGTGTTGAATACCACTCATATGCCTCATGAATTTGCATACATTTTGCATGGGTTAATTCATTTAATTTGCATTTCAGGCAGCAGAGGCATGAGAAGTTAAAGAATTTCTCCAAAGTCTGCAACTAGTAATGTCCGTGCCCAGCTATGAACCCGGGCTGTCTGATGCTAAAACCCGAACGCTACTCTCACTGTACTATCATTCGTTATTTTCTCCTTGGGTGTTCCTATTCCTTCTACTGAATCCAAACCTGCCTTTCTATCCATCCCCCCACCCCGCCCAACACACATACTTGCTGGTTGTTCTTTTGTCACTGGGGAGAAATAGAGCAATCATTTTTTTTTAAGTTTTTAATTTTAATTCCAATATAGTTACCATGGAGAGTTCTATTCGTTTCAGGTATACAATCTAGTGATTCAGTGATTCTATACATTACTCAGTGCTCATCACGATAAGTGGACTCATTAATCCCCATCATGTATTTCACCTATGTCCCTTCCCCCCTCTCCTCTGGCAGCTAACACAGGGAAGTAGAGATGCGAAGGTAGGAGATGCAGGGCCACGGTGATACAGCGGCAGGGATGGGAAAGAAGCAGACAGGCTAAGAGATGCAGCATTCACAGGAGAGCACCTCACCCAGTGAGTGTTAGATCTGAGACACAGTAGGTACTCGGTAGCTGTTGCCTTTGCAAATGAGAATGTGAGTGTGGAGAGAGTTCAGAGTTCCCCAGAAACAGGTTTGGAAATAGTCACCTAAGATTGACAGGAAACCTGGGTGGTCTGTTCGACTCATAAACAATCAACTTGAACAGGGAAGTCATTTCCTTTCACTGGAGGTTTCATGTTTGGGGTGGCTTGGCAATGCAGAGGCTCAAGTGGTCGTTTGACTCTGTCTCTGTAGTTTAGTTTTCGTTTCTTATTTTGGAACTACCAGTAAAATTTCATCAGTCATATGAAATTTTGAGATAAAGCTCAACTAAATTTTAGAGAATGTTTTGAGCAAATCAATTGTTTACTGCTCCTGGAACAGGACAGATTTCTTCCATCACTAATTTGTATGAATCACTTTTTACTAAACAAGATGATTTTGTGCTCTCAACAATGGAACATTTGGTTCTTTTAATACAAAATATGTTTTAAAAGAAAAATAACGGTGAAACATGTAGAAGGCAAATGTCCCCAGAATATTTGAAAAGGTATGTATTTTCCTGGTTTATGAGCTGTTATCCAGGTTCAGATATTTGGCCAAGATTGAGAGGAAGCTTTGGTTATCAAAAAGAAAGAGGAGGTATATTTTTATGCCCCAGCAAGTATATACTTTGAAGAAATCAAAATAGAGCACCCTAATATGACAGTGTGATTAACACAGAGCCTAGGGAATGACTGCAGCAGGATACAATTTTTCCTTCTTGATTAATATATTAGTAAAAGGTTTAGGAATAATTTCAAAGGTTCTCTGTTCTCTTAGGGATCTATAAACTAACTTTTTCTTGTCTGGTTATCTGAGAGAGTTTTTCTTCCTGTGTGAAGCACGGATCCTGTGTTTTAGGAAATTATAATGGAAGTAGGAAAAGTCAACCGAGCACCATGTAAAGCAGTCTGTCTGGGATGGCATGGGCACCACCGTTCTGTTCCAGGTCTGTGGCAGATCTTAGTAGTTCACAACACGCTGCTGCTGAGCCTGGACGACAGCCTTGCCTTCTCATTGCCGTGCTGCAAGCAGCCACTGTGAATTAGTTATTGTTTACCTGTGAGATAAAACTCATTGTTTACTCCATTCCTATGCACCTATGGGAATGTTCAGAGGAGAGAGATCAGTGAGGGTGGGATTGAAAGCCTCATGGGAATGGACCATAGGAACAAATACACAGAAAGGGAAGTGCATGTGGTGAGCGTGTGAGTGTGTGCAGTGCATACACAAAGAAGAAAGCAGTATTACGGAGACTCAGCTGGTGTGTTGGGTGGTAAATGTCAAGAGCTTTGATGGAGAGGAGTATGGAGGTTTCTCAAGAAATTAAAAATAGAACTACCATATTATCGCAGCAATCCCACTTCTGGGTACTTATCCAAAGGAAATGAAACGGATATCTCAAAGAGATAGCTCTACTCCCATTTTTATTGCAACATTATTCACAAAGTCAAGGTATGGAAACAACCTAAGTACCCACCAATGGATAAATGGATAAAGAACATGTGTTTATATATATATATATATATATATATATATATATATATATATATGTATATACGTATATACGTATATATACGTATAATACGTATGTATACATATATATATATATATATATATAAACTACACACACACACACACACACACACACAGGAATATTATTTGGCCTTTAAAAAGAAGGAAATTCTTCAGTTGTGATAGCATGGATGAACCTAGAGGGCATTATGCTAAGGAAAATAAGCCAGACAGAGAGGGACGATACTGCATGTATCACTTATATATGGAATCTTATAAAAAAATAACTTCAGAAAATAGGTTTGACTTGGTCAAATTAAGAAGTGAATGAAAAATCACACAGAGGACTTTGGATTTCCAGTGATAAGAATGAAGAACTGTTTGATATACTAAAAAAGAGAAGCCTATGCACACCAGATAGATCGGAAATAGGGTATATTCAGCAGTATCAGATAGTAGGTTTCAAATGGAGGCAATTTGGCCACCCAGGGTACATTTGTTATTCCTGAACGCATTGTTGGATTGCCCCAACTAGTGGAAGAGGTGGTTCTACTGGTTTCTGGTGTTAGAGGCCAGAGATGCTGCTAAACATCATATGATGCATAGTACGGTTCCCCCACAACAATGAATTTTCCAACCCAAAATGTCAGTATATATGCTGTATATATGTCAGTATATGTGCTGAGGTTGGAAACACTGGTAGAAGCTAATTGCTATGAGAAATAACCCCACATCTCAGAGGCTTAACTCAGCAAATATCTGTCTTGCTCATACAAAGACAAAAGTAATGTTAGCTGGAAATCCTGGGAGTTCTCCTTCAAGTAGTCACTTGGATCCTGGCACCTTCCATCATGTAAAGCCACCATCTTTAATACATAGATGCCAAGGTAGCCATGGAAGGGGGAGGAGACTGTGTTTGTAGAGGAGCCACACTTGCTTTTATGTGCCTTGGGCCAGAGGTGACCCATCATTTCTATTTGCATCTTTTTGGTAAGAACTAGTCCTATGCCCCAGCTAAGTAGTGTGTGGCGGCTGGAAAATGTCATTTGGTGCTGTGCCTAAGTCAGTCTCCTTGAAGGTGGTCTTGAGTCTTAATCTTTTTTGAAGTCTGAACTTACTTGGGCAGTTCATGTTTCACATTTTCTGCATGAAAGAATGGACGTGTAGAGATAAAGGAGATGGGAGTAAAGCCTTTGTTGTTGTCATTGTTGGTGTGTTTTGTTTTTGTTTGCTGGGGAATCCTGGGGTAGAGAAAAATGATTTAAGATTTAGAACATGATGACTTTTCAGTGATGATAAAACATTCTGATAGAACTGGCCCCTAAAACATTAGTAAGAGTACAGCATTAGAAGGGTACCTGGGTGGCTCAGTTGGTTAAGCGTCTGCCTTTGGCTCAGGTCACGATCCCAGGGTTCTGGGATCGAGCCCCGAATGGGGCTCCCTGCTGAGCAGGGAGCCTGCTTCTCCCTCTCCCACCCACCGCCCCCACTTGTATTCCCCCTCTCGCTGTCTCACTCTCTGTCAAATAAATCAGTAAAATTTTTTAAAAAAGAGTACAGCATTAGAGATGTGGTTGTAGTGACAATGATCAGGTGAGTGGATTTCATGGCTATATCCCTGGAACCCAGTTCCGAAGCTGACACAAAATAGATAATTAATCATATTTTGTTGAATGCATGGATCAATGTATATTTGAATATTAGAAATGAGGAAAAGAATAATTTCCCCTTTCATTAGAATGGAAGAAACTTGATGCTAATATATCTGTGTATCAGCTATTGCTGCATAACTAACCACCCCAAACCTTGGTGTCTTCCAACGCTAAACATTTATTATGGGTCAGATACCTATGAGTCAGCTGAGTGATCTTTCTGGTCTTGCCTAGGCGACCTCATGCCTATGTAGTCAGCTGTGGGTCCTGAAGATGGCTCTGCTGATCTTGGCTGCCTCTCTCCCATGTTTGGAAGTTGGCTGGTCTAGGGTGGTCATGTGAGAAAACTGGGCTCATTTTTTATCATTTTTGATCTCCCATCACACTCTTCTGGCCTTTTCTCATGGTGTGGGCAAGGATCTGAGAGAGAATGGAAGCATTCAAGACGTCTTAAGGTCTAGGCTCAAAATTGAAGTCCATTACTTCTGCCACCGCTGAGGAAGCAAAGCAGTGTGTGGGGCCAGCTTATATTCAAAGATGGGGAGATAGACGAGTGTAGTTGCCAAGTCACATTTGAAAGGGTGTGGATTTGGAGAGACGATTCGTTGGTATCATCAAATAAAATCAGTCCATCACAGTCTGGAAAGAGGTTATTACATAGCATGGAAAGAAAGAACATTAAGCTTGATTTATTCACTTCTGGGCATCCTGATCTCCACAGTAATTAATGAGATCTTTAGGATAATTTCAAGGTCATTTTTAGTACTCTTGATTAATGAAGAATCAACTAGGAAAGCCCAGTGTATTCCCTGCACTTGAAAAATAAATAGCTGTCAGACTAAACTGATCTCCTGATATGTTAAATCCTGGCTCAATTTGCCTTGAGTATAACTGAACTGTTTTCATGTTACAGTATATAGAGGAAACAATTATAATTTTGTGGCACTCTAGGGTTAAAAGAGCAAGGCCGCTTATAGTCAGGGAACTAAGTTTGTGGGCCCTGACTTCCCCCGGGGTCTCATCTGGCTGGCCTGAGGGCTTCCCACCTTCACATTCCTATAACCCACCAGCAGGGCGGGTTAGGATGTTGTGCAACCTATCGAACTAATAATGGGTCCAGTGACTCCCACCACTTAGTTGCAGGATCAGGCACAGAAGCCTCTTAACTCAATCCCAGACTTTCCATGAAGCCTGTGTTGTCTTCAAAGATGTGTGGTCAATCAATGCACATTTGTCAAGTACTCACTGTTTGCCTTGAAATCTGCAAAACCCTGAGGATAATGTACAGGACATACAAGGCCTGGCCCCTGTCCTTCCAGGGGTTAGGGAAGGAACTCTCATCCACCTCTTTTGATCTCTTCTCTGTGCCAAGTGTAAGCCCCTGTAAGGAGGCAAGTGCATCTTTTCCGGAACTACAGGCGTTGCATGGCTGTCTTCCTAGGTTTCAGTCACTGCGCTGAACACAGCATAATCCACAGAAGTGCAGGAAATAGAATCTGCTTAAAAATCCCTGACAATGTGAAGCAGTGTGAGGCTTGGAGACCTCATTCTGGTAGATCCTCTGGTTCTGCTACTTTTATGTTATTTTAAATATGTTCACTCCCTTTGATACAATTACTACTAATTATTTACTAGTTTATTGTTGGGGGGAGTCACTTGCATATGTATTACTACAAAACTCTGTGGCTTCAAGTAGGGTCGAAAACCTTTTCCTGGGAAGGGCCAGCTGGTATTTTCAGCCCGTGGACCACATGGTCTCCATCCCCACTATTCTTCCTTGCTGCTCTAGTCCTGAAGCAGCTTACAGGCAACACAGACATGGATGAGAGTGGCTGTGTTCCAAGCAAACTTTATTCACAGACACTGCGCTTTGAATTTCATGTAATTTTTATGTGTGCAAAAATCTTCTGTTTTTTTCCTACCCTGGAAAATAGCTGGCTGTTTTAATTAATTAATTACTAACTGGCTGGGGGGTGACTTAGGTGGCAGCTGCATTTGGTCTGCAGGCCATAGTGTGTGGTCTCCTGGCTTCAAAGGACCATCATTGTCAACTGCTGGTCTTCAGGTCGGGCAGGGCTTTGAAGGGTGAGGCTGGTGTCAGCTTGAGCCAGGTGACTTTGCTTCAAGCTCTGGATCCAGCTGTTCTTGGCTTTTCACCAGGTGGAGGATAACACCTTCATATGCATGTTTGTTCTGGGGCTCAGGCTGAGTGGCAGTAGCTCCTGGGGGAGGCTGTTTTCACGCCTATGGGGCAGGCACGAGAGAGCCAGCAAGCCCAGTCACCAAGTGCAGGAGGTGCATCATGCAGGCTAACGTCCCATTGGCCAGAGCAAGTCATGTGGGGACTCCAAAATCAACAGGCAGGAGAATCTACTCTTTAGCAAGAGAACTCCATACAGTATGAATTCTGGGAACTGCGAAGAACTTGGGCCATTATTGCCATTTTGCCACACCCACCGTCCCCTTCCTGTACTGAAGAATGTCATGGTCTTCATCTTTCCTTTCCTCCAACTTTCTTCAAGACAGAAAAGAAGGGAATAAGGAATCCATTTTATATTCTTTCTGGAGAGAATCGCTTCCTGTGACCGTTATTCTTAGTCATTTGCAGGAAAATGCCACGGATAATTTTGCCCTCATTGCGCTATCTCTTTTACTGGAAAGTACACATTGCATGTTTTTGACTGGGCATTCCACAGCCTAATCTGATACACAAAAGGTCAACCAAATGTCTTCTGTGAGAACATTTCAAACCATCACCTTCTGTCTGTGAATAGCCTTTGTTTAGCTTCTGAAGTTTTCCCGTTACCCAAGAGGTCCTCTTATTCTGCACGCGGGTAGGTGAGAGGACTTTATTCCTGGAAGCGGGGCCTATGAAACCACTGGACCTTTTCCTACAAGGGCTGTACCCACATCACTGACTGCAGACTGTTTTGCATAGCTTTTTTTTTTCTTGCCCTTAGCCACATTCCTTCCACTTCACCATTTGTTGATGCAACTTTTAACACAGGACGAGTGTCTTATGTTTTTCTAACCTTTCTCACTTTCTGGATTTCTTTCCTGATAACCTTTTGGATTTTTAGAGTTATGACTTTGAATTCCTGAATAGAACATTTCTCAAAACACCACCACTTTTTTTTTTAGCATGCACCCTGATTTTTTAAAAATAATAAATCAATGAACAACAAAACATCAAGGAGGACCGAGAATGTGCAGTTTCCTTATCAGGCTAGAAGGCTTGTGTGGCTTTGCCGGACCTATTTCTGCATCTCAAAATAAAAGTGACTTGCAGCTTGGAAATTACATGATTCTGGGGTGCCACAAAAAGCACAAAACTGGAATTCAGTATAAAATTTGAGGTAAAGTTCCAATAAGTTACTTTTATCACCTGGCTATAGGCTATATATTAGACCAAAAAACATTATTCTGGAGAACCTAGGCTCTCCCTTTCTTTTCCTGACTCTCCCCAACCCTTCATGTTCCTAGGTACCAAAATCTTAAATTTAATTTTATTTCCCTAGGTAAGATGACATGAATCTTTAAGGCACTTCTCATAGACTGAATGCGTCTCCCCCAGATTCATACACTGAGGCCCTAACTCTCAGTGGGGCTATATTTGGAGTATGGAAGTAATTAAGGTTAAATGAGAACATAAGGGTGAGATTTGATCTGAGAGGATTAGCATCCTTGTAAGAAGAGACACCAGAGAGGTTGCTCATTCCCTTCATGCACAAGAACAGAGGACAGGCGACATTCCCCTAACTTGATCATTCTCGTAATTACATTCATATACGTTCACAGACACAGATACCTTCATGAACATTATCCTGGTCTGTCACACTCAGAACAAATCCAGCAGAGAGTATGTAGATAATATTTACAGTTACAACTATGGTAAGACTCCTTGAGATACATTAAAAACCTTCAAGAGAGGCAGCACAGTGGTTGAGAAGGGGAAACCTGGAGCCAGAGCCCAGGGTCGTTAGCTCCCTAATCTCCCTCCCACTGACCACGTAATATTGGCAAGCTGTCTGAACTCTCTGTGCCTGGTCTGCAAATATGAAAAGGGGGGAGGAATAATCACACCTACCTCGTAGGGTTATTATGTGGAGTAAATGCATTAGTATTTGTAAAGCACCTAGAACAGCATCTGACACGCAAGGACCATGATCTCAGTGTTCAAGAAATAGAATAATAGTAAGCATAGAGAGCCATGAAATGCATTCATCAGTACAGACAAAATTAGAAAAAAGCGGGGGCATTTGGAGTTTTTGTGGGAATTTGTATATGAGATGGGGGATTCTGTGAAAATCTTGTTATTTCTCCCACAAAGATAGGAATGGTGACACCATGGGAGAGGCAAGGGAGGGGCACAGGGTGGGTGGCATAGATATCTGGGTCTTAGCTCTAGGTTTGCCACTGGATGCCCTTGGGCAGCAAGTCACCTTTCATCCCAGGGGCCTACCTCTACATCTGTCTAGAAACAGCTGGACTAGATCTGTACAGTATTTGATTCCAGGAGTAGAAATGCTGCTAGGTCTCATTGGTTATGGTTTAAAATAAAGGGTTTAAATGGGAGGCAAAGAATCAATGATCCCAAATATTTTCAGAGGGAAGGAGAGTGAAAAATGTGAGAAAATGCAGAGAGATATTGGTAACCAGAAGCTTGACATATTGGATGGTTTCGGTGCTGAGCATGAGCACCGAGTGAATAATTTTCAAGTCCTTGAAACTTGTCTAATGACATCTTTATAGCTGCTCTTGGCAGAGAAATAATTCTTAACCTGACTCTACCTATTCAAAGATTTGAAGCCTGGGAAGATGGTGGGCATTATCATAGGTTGAAAGAATTTGAGAAGCTTTTAGGTTATTATTGGTTAACACCCTGTTTATTCTGTGCTCTCAGCTTCCCGTGGTAGCCAGCATTGGCTGGGGGGGCCAGACAGCCTTAAGACTGACTCTGGATTTGTGGGTTTTCCAGGTGACTCTACAGGCTGTGGTTTTAACAGTGGATTGTATTGTGGCCCAGGTGGCTTAGATGATACAGATGTCCATTCTGCAGCCGGATTGTGAGTGTGTGTGTTGTGGGGAGGGAGGAGGAAGGGAGAGGGAGAGACACTGAGATTGGGATTGAGATCTAGACCAAGGTTGCTGACCATCAATGCTCTTGAATCTCAGGGCCAGATATGTCTTCTATGCAGGACTGCTCTGTGCGCTGTAGGGCATTTTGCAGCATCTCTGCCCTCTACCAACCAGATACCAGTGGCACTCCCTCTTCCCACACCAGTTGTGGCAATCCAAACTGTCTTTAGACATTGCCACGTGTCTCTGAAGAGCATAATGGCCCCTAGTAGAGACACATTGTCCTCTACTGAGAATCAGATGGCCTGCTCTGTCATTGTCTGAGTGATTTAGGGAAGTCCTAAAGCCTTTAAAGCCTCAGTTTCTCATCTACAAAATGGGTGTTCAAATCCCTAACACATGGGCACTCTGAAGGATTGAAAATTCATATAAGTGCAAGTGTGTACGGAAATAACTATGCTGTGATTTTTAAAGACAGAAATGCAAATTTCCATGCCATAAAAATAGTGGCATCCCATCTGAACAGATACCCCCGGTTTTAGTGATGTGTAGAGTGAGATGTGGAATCCTTCGCACTCAAGTGTGTCCTTTAACTGCTTAGAAGCTGTGCTGCCACGTACGTACCGTATACTCTATGCTATGCTAAAGTCACTTTGTGGAGAGGCTAGGTAAAGCATTCACCCTGGAAAGAGCAGCCATCACCTCCCTGTCCCTGACCATAAACATTCGTGTTCCTTTGTAGTGAGTCACTGAGTCACAGACCTCCAGATATGTCTCAGGAAATCCTTCCCGCTTTAGGATGAGGCTTTTATCCTTTCGCTGCTGAATAACTTGTAGGGATTCAGGAGTATATTAATAGATCAGGCACAGGTAAACAAATAATTTTGCATTTTATAAGGCTCTGTGCTCCGTAAAAAGTAGCAGAGAAAACAAAGGTGATTAAGACACAGTACTAAAGTAAGACAAAAACCTTCAGATAGACAACACTAATAAAGACACAGGCTAAAGAGAGGAACTGGATCTTCTGACTGAGGGCTGGGGGAAACCAGGGGAGAGTTATGGGAGGAAGAGCCATTGGATTGGGGTTTTGCAGGTTGCATAAAATTAATATAAGCCCCACTCAAGCTTTTCTGTATTCTCAATTTCATGACTCTGTGTCATTTATATATTTGACTTACTCAAGTGTAAAGTGAGGGCCATCCAACCTAATCTGTCCGGGCTGCCTCAGCAAGGCAGATGGGACCTTGTTGGTGGGAGTGGAAGGCACTACACTGGTGGGCAGTGTTCCTATTGAGCGGCTTGTCAGCTCTGTTGATCCTTCCCTCATATGTTACTCTGGGGGGAAAATTTCAGGGAAGCTTCCAGGTTTTTTGAATAAAAGCCATCTGGAGGGGCGCCTGGGTGGCTCAGTGGGTTAAGCCTCTGCCTTTGGCTCAGGTCATGATCTCAGGGTCCTGGGATCGAGCCCTGCATCAGGCTCTCTGCTTGGCGGGGAGCCTGCTAACCCCTCTCTCTCTGCCTGCCTCTCTGCCTACTTGTGATCTCTCTCTGTCAAATAAATAGATAAGGTCTTTAAAAAAAAAGCCATCTGGATTTTCTACTTTGGAAAACAAAAAACACCTTCCTCCAGATATCTGAATTTACCAGGGACAGGTACAAAAAGAACACCCACTAACTTTTGGGTTCCCTCTTCCCACTAGGACTTTCCTAGTGGGGCATATCTTTTGAGCATTGTCTTTGGCTGTTAACTACTTCCACTCATTTTTCCCCTTGTGTGTTTACCTCCAGGAAACCACCATCCTCCATTCCATGACCTTCGCTGAACTTCTCTTCAGCTTTGTGTTTCCTGGCTAAGTAAACCAATGGGTGTGTTTGTGTGTTTTCCTCATTTGGCTAAAGACCTCCTTGTAAAAGCACTTAGGGTAGGAGGTGAAAGATGTAGTTGGACTTTAATCAGTACTCTGCATTGCATCTTATTTAATAGCTACTTGGTGAGCAAGTTTAGATACAAGGACTTAAAAGTGTTCTAGAATATTTATTTATATATAAGACAGTGGTTCTTAACTGAGAACTGTTTTGTCCAGCAGGGGACATTTGACAATATCTGGAGACATTTTTGGTGGTCACAGCTGGGAGGAGGGTGCTATTGTCATGTAGTGGAGAGATGTTGTGGATGCTGCTGAACATCCTATAGTGCCCAGAGCGGCCCCACAACAACTAATTATCTAGCTCCAAACGTACATAGTACTGAGACTGAGAAACCCTGATTTAAGACATATACTCTACCTGGGCTTATCAAATTAAACATAATAAAGAGCCATTACAAATAAAAGTAGAACTGAAACAAAATAAAAGGAGCCAGAGAATAGATGTCACCAAGGTCCTGAAGTGACTTAATCATTAAGGTTGAACATTTGATTTGAGTTTGGAATTTCCTGACAAAAAGAAGAAGAAGAAGAAGAAAGCATAGGTTTAGAGTTCCCCAAAGCAACCTTTAATATATATGTTTATCAGTAAAACTACCCTCCCCACCACTGAATTCAAAGAGAAATATATCTTTCAGGGATTTATATGTGGGAGGGGTGTTGTGTAATAAAATAGACATATTTTCAACTGTAGTTTGTGCAAGAGACACAGGTGTGTGTGTTTGTGCGTGCGCATGCGCCTGCCCGCATGCATGCACACATGTATACAAATGGGTATTTCTGGTCTCAACCCCTTACCAAAAAGTAGCAGAGGGTGTAATATTAGATCTTGTGAAATTAAAGGCATTTGTTTGAGGAGCTGAACAAATATGATCCGGGTATTGTCTTTGCTTGTGATACAACAAATAAGGAATAGAGTTTCTGAGGATCTGGGAGAGAGGTGGTTGACATTTCCATCAGACTCTGGAACTCTTTCTGGATTAACAAATGATTTCAGTGGGTTTTTGTCAAGGGCTAAAGAGTAATCAGTTCACAGAGGAGTTGTCTGATGAGCTCCCCAAGTGCTTGCTGAAGCTCATTCTGTAGCATTTATCTGTGCTCTACTTTGGATCACCCACTGTGTTTGTCTTTGCTGCTCCCTGTTCTCAAGCAGCAGACAGCCTTGCCCTCGCAAGAAGATACATAAATAATCACAAATTAGTACACATAGTAATGTGCAGTGTGGCATGGGAACTCAGAGGAGGAAGTGATTAATTCTGTCCCGAGACTGCAAGGAGGGATTCAGTGAGGAAGTGAGTTTTAAACTGTGTGGGTTATTAAAGAAGTCTTCACAGGTTTTATCTGTAAGCATTTTATTGGTGTATAAGATACATGCAGAAAAGTGTTTAAATCATAATGCATACCTGGCTCTATTTTTACAAAGTGGACCCACCTGTGTAACCAGCACCCAATCAAGAAAATAGAGCACCAGCAGAAAGAGAACCCTAGAACCCCCTCATACTCCATTATCTACCCCCACTTGCCAAAGGTAACCACTGTTCCAACTTCAAACCCCGTAGCCTAGTTTTACGCTCTATAGAAATGTAATCATACATTGTAGGTTATTTTGTGTCTGACTTTACCATTGTTTTTGTGAGATTTATCCAGGTTGTCACATGTAGTTGTAATTCATTCGTTTTCACTGCTGGATAGTATTCCATTGTAGGAATATACCGCAATCTATCTGTTCAACTATTGAACATTTGTCTTATTTCTGGCTTTTGACTATTACAAGTTGTGCTTTTATGCACATTTTTTATACATGCCTTTTAGTGAACACATTTTTATACTTCTGTGTGTATATATCTAGAGATGGAATAGCTGAAGAGTATATAGTATGTATATAGAATCTCATATGTAGTGTAATATCTAGAACATAATTTGCATATGATACAGGATGGAATATGTACATTGTAATATGCAGTATGTATATGTAATATGTATTATACTGTTATATGCATGTATATATTCAGCCTTATGGACTGCTTGCACCAGTTTACATTATTGCTGACAATATATTAGAGCAGAATCTACAATCTATGGCCTGAAGGCCTGTTTTTGGAGGTAAACTTATTTGCACACAACCTCACTCATTTTTTGTATATTGTCTATTTTTGTGTAGTCAGAGCAGAGTTGAGTGGTTGTGAAAGAGGCTGCGCGGCCCACAAAGCTGGAAATATTTACTATGTGGCCCTTTATAAAAAAAGTTTTCTAACTCCTATCTTGGATTTCCAAGAGTTTCACAACCTTGCCAACACTTGCACCATCTGTTGTTTCCCGTTAGCTATTCCCGTGAGCATTCTGGTGGGTATCGCGTATCATGTTATGGTATTAATGTGCATTTGCTCGATCACCCCTCTGTATACATTATAATTCAGGCCTGTAGGAGAGAGCTGCCATTGTGGTTAAATATTGAGCCCAACTTGAGGTTCTGTAAATGTCCTCTCCACAAGACCAAAAAGAGACCTGATTATATGATTTTTCTAAATGATACACTATAAAAATTTCATTTTGAAAAAAAAATGCTTCTCTTTGCTTCTGGATCTTAAGTTGTGGGATGTCACAAAAAGCGTTTCCCAGTGTGCTTGGGGACTTTTCTTCTCATGGGGCGCAGCGTCGTAAGCTATCAGGTAGGTGGTGGGGAGAGGCACAGACACAGAGAAGGAGCACCCACAGATGAGGCAGGTTTCAGCTGCAACAGTGATGCGGGAGCATCTTGGGCAGTACCCTCCAAAGAAAGAAAGGGCCCAATAAATATTTCTTATCTGAATAAAAAGAAGAAAAGGTGGAGCAGGTGACACTTAATGCCCTCTCACATTCTTTCATTTTATAAAATCATACACAGGGAGGTCTTTACAAATGACTTGGCGGTTTCCTCCCTTCTTCAGATATGTTCCTGTCCTAAAGACTTTGCTGGAAAATAGTGTTACCCTTTCAATGAGAAGATGCAGCACATAGAACAACCCACGACGACTTAGGTCCGAACTCATCTTTCAGAAGAAAGCCGGTGTGCACACACACACAAACTGTGGAATTGTGCTCAGGAAGTCTTCCTGCTTCAAGATTGTTTCCGGCTGAAGTCACGCTTGGCAAAGCCTGATGCCTCAGAATGTAAATATGGCCTTTGTCCAGTGGCAGACCTTCACTGGGCTCCTTCCTCTTCCCGTTTGCACCCAGCGGTGCTTGGGAATGGCTGAGACCAGAGTTCCTTCAGGCAGTAAGAATGAGATGGATGAAAAATGAGGACATTAACTTTGGGAACCAGAGGTCAGGGAACCTGGAGCCCAGGGCTGCAAGGAGATGTGAGAAAACAAGTCATTTTGTAAACACCTGAACACCAGAGAAACACTTGCTCTCTGGAGAGGGATTACTGGGAAAAGATTCAGAAGCTCTGTGCTCTTGGAGGACACCCCCCGCCACACACACACCCATGCTCTTGGAGGACATTGAGGAGAAAAATGAGGAGACACCATTTGGTTTAAAAAGGGAAAGAAGTAGAGAAGCACAGGACTACTATTTTGAAGGTAAATAGATTAATAGAAAAAGAGAGACCTATGTGTTTAGAAGGAATAAAAACTACTAGAGGAGGTTGAGAAAACATTTTCATAAATGTAAATAAACTTCAGAAATATCTTCAGATCAAATGCATGACTGACTAGAAGAAAGATGGATGACCCTGCATTCATCCATAAACACCGGGGTTATGTCTACACACAGAAGTCGGCTTGACTCAATGCATTAGGGGGAGAAAAGATTAAGTCAATAAAACAACCAATTCTTAAAGTGCCAAGTACCTGCTTTGTGCTTTGCCTGAATGTTTTAGTTTTTAGTTGTTTTGGCATCCTGTAGACACAACCAGAAAATATTACAACAACAGAAATATCTCATTCCAGGATGTTGTTTTAGTTACTGGGACAAGGAAAGGGACAAGTGCTTTCCTAGTATTACACAGTTGATGGGTGCCTCTGGTTCGTAAAGTCATTATCAGAAATTGCTAAGATCCTGAACAAATGTAGCTACGTATGTGTATGTTCATTTTAAAATGCTTCCAGAAAATGCTCTTTTACCAATTGACTTCAAAACACGGCCAGAAATAATTGGGGTCACCTTTTCTATGTCTATATAGCTTTATTTCAACAACAAAATGGTCTTTGAAGGCTGGGACAATATATTATCCTTTTAAAAACTGTACCCTCCCCCAGATGCTTCAATATAACTTCAGTTCAAACTTTGGTTTACTTTTTACCATTTATTCAGTGAGGTGAGTGTTAACCCACTATATAGTTCTGATGAAATTGAAGTTCAGAGAGGTGAAATGAGTAGTGAGATCTTGAGGCAAGTCTGGAATTGAGTCTTTTGGTTTTTCTACCCTGACACCCCCACTGGACTTGGAGCCAGTTCTTTGCCTTGATTCCAGGAACACAAATGTAGAAGCTGTCTGTTTGCTTAAGAATGCTGTAAAATGATATTAATAAGTATAATAATTTTTTTGCCAGTTCAAGATAATCAGAAGGCACTTAACCAAAATGAATCACCCTCAAATGTCAATGCTAATGAAGAACACAGGATAAGTCTGTGAATCTCACTGGTTCGTTTGAATATAAAGTTAGCACAGTAGCTTTTTGGAATGTTATAATAGATATAGCATAATAAATCTTAAAATAAGCAATCACTTGTTATTATGCTAATGAAATTTAAAAGTATAAAAAGACAGGATCTGCACAAGAAATTTCCCCGTGTATCAGCCAGGCTGCTTTTGGCCACATGAAACGGAAGACATGACTGAAAACTGCCAAGGCAGGAAGGATGTATTTTTTTAAATCTCACATAGGCGTTATATTAGTTCTCTATTACTGTATAACCAATCACCACCAATTCAGTGGCTTAAAACAATGCGGCTTTATCACCTCACAGTCCAGACACAGCTTAGTCCAGTCCTCTACTTCAGGGTCTTTTATGAGGCTGCAGTCAGGGTGACAGCCTAAGCTAGGGTCTCCTCTGAAGGCTCAGACCAGAGAAGGGCCCATTTACAAGCTCACCCTGCCTGTTGGCAGAATTCAGTTTCTCAAGGGATGATGGAGTGAGGGCCTCAGTTTCTCACTGGCAATCGGCCAGAGGTCACCCTTGGTTCCTTAGCCTATGGGTCTCTCAGGACACATTCTTAGTGAATAAAAGAGGGCATTCCGTGTTTGTTATTTTTAAAGAAAGCCTTTCCCAGAAGTCTCGTGACGGACTTCCCCTGGGGTCTCATTTGTCAGCATTGGGTCACGTGCCTGTATTTACATTGCAAAGGAGGCTGGGAAAGTACGCGTGACGATCTGGCATTTTGCCCTTAGTAGGAGGCAAGTCTCTGCCAGCAAGGAAAGGCAAGCAGAGGGTGCGAGTTGGGAACTTGCTGTTGAGGAAGTGGTATGCATCTATTGCAGGTGCATATGGTAAGGATAGACTCCTTCAGGGCCATGTGTCTGTACTCCCTTATATCATGTGATGGCCGAACCTGCTGTCTCTTTTATCTGTTCTCCTTGCTGGAGAGATTTGTTCATATAGTGAGCCATGATGTCGTTCATTTTGTAGTTGACTCAAACATCCTTGTACGAACAGATGCAAATACAGGTTCTGAAGCTGCCCAAAGTTCCCTGTTGTTAGGCTTATTTTTATTCCAGTGTTCCCTAAATAAATTGAAATTACTAAGCTACTTATAAGATCTTTATTCTCAGGTCTCTTATCTGTTAACATTTGTCTATTTTTTCTTTACTTCACACAAAAATTCCGGGTTCTGTAGTGGACCATTTACTTGTAATCATTGAAGTCATTTCTTTAGGCATGCAAAGATAATTATTAAAAGAAAAATAGGCAGTGGTACGAGCCTTTGATCTACCCTCAACTCCTACCTCTTTAGCACAAGGCCCCAGATAAATACAAAAACGGTGGGTTGGTTACAAAACAATCTCTTCTGTAATCACAGCTGGAGTCTGTGACCACAGCACCTTAGGTTACGAAGCTTCCAGACCTTCTTGTGAGTCCCTCAAAGCCTGGTCTCTATCCTCCCACAGGTGAGCCTGTGACTAGCCAACTTAGACAACTGTCAGGAATTTGCACAAAATGACTCCTTTGGGTAGTCCTGTTATAGTTTGCTCTTGCAGAACTTCTTTTCACACTTGCAGAAGCTAAATCATGTCTCTCTCCATCCTATAATTTGCTCTTGGTGGTCTGGCCTCAAGTGAATAAGCTTGTATTTATTCTGTTGAAATGGAGTCATATTTATTAGGCCCATTTGCTGTGACCTTTTGAATCCTTCTTCTGTAATCTCCCGTAATTACTGTAATGCTCAGCATTGTGTCAGAAACGTATTTTAAAAGCATGTCCGGGCATACTAATTGACTGGGCCAGTTTTCAGTTATGTCCTAAATGGTCTGACCATTTTGTGGGATTTTAAAAGAAAGGGTAGAGCGAAAGTGATGATTTTTATTAGTTCACTTAAGGCAGTGGTTCTCAACCTGGGTGGGAGGAATGGATTCCGTGCCCCCCACCAGGGTATATGTGCTAGTGTGGGGAGACATTTTCTCATTGTCACAATGGGGGAGGGAGGGCATGTCATTGACATCTAGTGGATAGATACCAGGGATGCTGGTAAATATTCTGCAATCCCTGCCACAGAAGATGATCTGACCCCAGAGGTTTATACCGTTGAGAAATCCTGGTTTAATATAAGAAATGCCATATAGTTTTTGTATGGGAAAACTTATATAGCCTTTTCTATCAATTTGATGTGAATTTCTTTTAATTTTTACAATATTTGAATGTCGAGCCCAGGTCTTACCATATTTGCCCACATCTTTGTCTTGTTTTTCTATTGAACAGTTCTTGCTATGACATCTGAACCCCACAGCTGAACTCTGTCCCAGTCTCCCAACCTGTCTGGGGCTCAGACACCCTCAGGAATATGATCCTACTCTTCATACTCCATGCCATTGGTAGTTCAGAGCACAACCATGGTCACACCAAAGAACGGTCAGGTCAGGAAGCTTCCCTAGGGACCCTTGTTGCCACTCCTGTTAGACTCAGTGCCACTGTCATCAGCATGAGTAATCTCTCATTGTCCTGTGACCCTGTGTCACTCTCTACAGATTCAAAGTGTTAGTCAGGTGCGTCTAATTGGCTAAGTCTGTGACTGAATCTGAGCTTTTGGGATGGTCTGTGGACCAGAGGATTCAAATGTATTGATCTTTTAATCCACCTAGTAATTCTCATTCCTCACCACCATGTTGATTCTCCAAAAATAACTGTTAACAGTTTGTGGAATATCTTTGCAAACATTTTCAGTGCATATATAGATGCGTCTTGTGTGATGTACTCTTCACATTATAATCTGCATGTAAGTTAGGGTTGGCTAAGATGTGACGAGACTACCCTAATTAAGTAGTTTAAAGAATAATGAGATTCATTTCTCCTTCATGTCCAGGTTTGATGTATGTAGTCTAGGTTGGAGGGCAGCTCTGCTGTAGATAGTCAGTTGTTCGGAAACCCTAGTCACTGTGTCTTTGCCATCTTCAGTACCTGGTCCTCCAGGTCACTCTGGTGGTCACCATTTCACCTAGTGAGAAAGAATGAAACACAGCATGAAGAAAGCACACACCCTGGCTTAAATTAGGGCAGGTTTGAGCAAGGAAAAAAAAAAAAAAGAACTGAGTCGCATGGCCATACCTAACGGTCAAAAGGACCAGGAATTGAAATGTGGGGAGGCAGCCACATACCTTGCTACAATTCTACTCTACGAGGAAGTGGAGAACAAATTTTGATGGATAGCTGCCCAATTGTAGGCAGTCTTTCCTCTCTATCTCAGTTTGTTTCAACATAAATAGGACCACATTAAACAAAAACTATGCTTTACTATTGTCCATGTCCATGAGGCATCCACAAAGATGCCTCTTTTTAAAAACAATTATAATAACTTAAATGCATGGATTATATATTCTTGACTCTCATGAGGCAAGTGCATACTTTATTTCTCCATGAAGTTACTCTTTTGAGCCTTTCCGTCTGTTTAACTGTTGATCGAACGTTCAGCATATATAGAACTTGGCCAATATATATTAGTGCTTTTTGAGTGACTGGTTAGGGTTTCTTTTTAGCCTTTCTTTTCTAGTATAGAAACTTGCATTCTGATGCAGAATGTTTGGTTTGTAATTCTCCAAAATCATATATGAAGGAACTGTTCATTTGTTCTGTTTGTTACACTGTTAAATAACAAGGGTAATTAGGATGATACACAGTACATTGTATTCCATTTTCCAAGAACTGGAGAAAAGTCTAAATTCCTCTGAAGTCTGTTGCTGGCTTGCTTTTACCCTGTTGACATACCTCAGAAGAGGGGAGGATGGCTGAAGAACAAGATGATACCCATTTCTGTTCTGACCCCGACGGCTTCCTTCTCGCACTTCGCTCTTCTTTGGCATTACAGTTGCAACATGAGATATTTTTCTTTTTGAAAAATTGTTGGGGTTTTTTGGTCTCTTGTCTCCATTTTGATAGACTAGAAATAGTCTTGCTGTCCGCAGTTAAGTCAAATTTGAGCTTCAGTAAAACAATTTTGCTACGGTTTCTGTCTACCTTCCACCTGTGATTTGAAAAGCAGAAGAAAATGTAAAAAGCTAGTAATATCTGAGGCATTTCTGCATTGGAGTCTTCTAAAGACTATGAATAGACATAGACTGGTGACCAGTAGCAGATCTGGACACAAGCTGCCATCTGAAATGTCTGGACACCCTGTTCCTAATCATTTATAGTCATTTCCTATCGCTGCATCACATATTAACACGGAGCTAGAGGCTTAAGCTGCCACATATTTATTAGTTCCCAGTTCTGCTAGATCAGGAGTTCAGGCACAGCTTACCTGGGTCCCCTGCTCAGCGTTTCACAAGGCTCTAATCAAGGTGTCAGCCGAGCAGTGTTCCTTTCTGGGGCTCCAAGTTTTCTTCTAACTCCTGTGGATTTGGGCAGAATTCAATTCCATGTAACTCTGATTTTTGACTTCAGGTGACTTGAGGAATGCCCAGACCACTGAAGTGAGGAGAAAAGCCCAAAGGAGGTGGTATTCACCATAACACTATCCGTTCCATTTCACCCATGTTGCATCTGACTGGAGCAAGAGACTTTCCTTTGCTGGCTTTAAAAAAGTTCTGTGTATCAGAGTCCCCAACCAGGAGTCAGCAAACTCTGGCCTGTGGGCCAAATCTGATCCACCTGCTCATTATTATAAATAAAGTTTTATGGGAGCACAGCCATGCCTGTTTTTTTAAGTATGGTGAATGGTTGCTCTTCCAGAACAAAGGCAGAGTTCAGTAGTTGCTATGGAGACTGTCTGACCTACAAAGCTGAAAATATTTATTAGCTGGCTCTTTACAGAAGGCATTTGCTGACCTGTGCTCTAGACTGAAGAGGACCAAGCTTGTTGTTGTTTTTTTTTTTTTTCCATTTAAAATTCTGGTAGCTTCCATTCTCTCCATTTTATTCCTCTGCCACTACTCACCCTAGTTGACTCTCGTCATCATACACCTGGATAGACACAGTCATCTCCTAACTGGGACCCAGCAGCTAATTAGGGCTGCTCTCCTTTGAGACTTTTGATAGATTGCTGTTGTTTGAGCATCTCGGGCTTTTCCCTGTCTGGTTTCAAATTCTATTTTTCCTCTCTCTTTCCCTGTGTTCTTCAGTAGAAACCCATCTTTGCCACGCAGGCTGAAAGCAAATACTTGCTCAAAGACTTTATCTAGTTTTGTCTCTGTTGAGCGTGGGACTCATTTAGCCCTTCTCATAAATTGTTTAGATTTGGTACTTTTCTCTCACCCTGCATGAGCCCTAGATTCTTTGTAGAGTATAAGATCATAGCACATGCACACGGGCTGTGTCATACATTTTGCATCTGATGAAATGATCAAGTGGTAGGTTGAGCTGGACAAAAGAAGTATAGAAAGTACGCACTATTGATAGGCCTGTGTGGCAAACTGCTTTACTATTTAAAAAAATAAAGCCTCTGCATCATTTTATGTTACTTTAGATGGTGGTGACTTTTTTAAAAAATCCTTTAAATAAATTCAAACTTAAGAACAAGTTGCCAATGTGATGCCCCATCACTCTTAGTACTTTAGTGTGTCATTCCTGCAAACAATGACCACAACACAATTCCCCAGATCGGGAAATTAGCATTAATACATTACTTCTAGTTAGTCCCCAGGCCCTTTGCAGGTTTTACCAACTGTCCCAATAATCTCCCTTATATCAAAAGATCCCATCCAGGACCATGAGATGGATTTAGTTGTCAGGTCTCTTTAATCTCATTCAATCTAAAACAACTGCTCGGTCTTTTTGACTTGCAAGACCTTGATATTTTTAAAAATATTTTATTTATTCATTTGAGAGAGAGACAGACAAAGAGAACACAAGCAGGGGGAGAGGCAGAGAGAGAAGGAGAAGCAGACTCCCCACTGAGTGGGGAGCCTGACATGGGGCTTGATCCCAGGGCCCTGGGGTCATGCTCTTAGCTGAAGGCAGACACTTAACGACTGAGCCACCCAGGCGCCCCAGGACCTTGATATTTTTGAAGAATATAGGCCAGTCGTTTTGTATGACGTCCCTAAATTTTTGTCTGTCTGATGATTCCTTATGACTAGATTCGGGTCATTTATTTTCATCAGGAACAGAACATCGCATTTGAGGAGCTGTGAATATCCCATTCCTCATCAAACTTTTACCCACTACTTTCAGCATCCATTGATGTTTCTTGGCTAAATTATTACTGTGATAATTGCCAGATGATAATTTTCTACTCCATGAAACCTTCAACAAATACTATTTCGTATTCCACCATAGGGAAATGCTTTGTACTCTTACTATTTGTTTATTTATATCATGATGGTCTTATGGATTCCTATTATAGTCAGGGGGTTGTAATCCATTACTCTCATTCATTCATTTATTCATTCATAGAGAAAGAAAGAGAGAGAGAGGAGGGGCAGAGGAAGACAGAGAGAGCATCTTAAGCAGGCTCCATGTCTAGTGTGGAGCCCAACGGGGGACTCAATTTCACAACCCTGAGATGACCTGAGCCAAAATCAAGAGTCAGACACGTAACCACTTAATCAACTGAGCCACCCAGGCACCCCCATTACTCTCATTTATTTTGATGCTCAAAGAGTCCCTACACTTAGAGTAGGATGGGGTTGTCAGGTAAGATACAGCACACTTAGCCAAATTTCTATTTCAGATAAACAATGAATAATTTTTTAATATAAGCATATCTGAAATATTGCATGGACATACTAGAATTAGTCACTGTTTACCCGAATTCAAGTTTAACCAGGTGTTCTCTGATTTGATTTGTTGAATCTGACAAACCTATAATGGGAGTCCCTTCAAGATGCTTTTGGTGTCCTTCCAGTAGTCCCCATCATTCTTTGAACACTTACTTTGTGGCCCAACAAGATGTTTCAGGATCATCATGTACTTTTCTTGCTCTAGCACTCGAATAAACCCCTGGTTCTGTTAGTATAAAATGGTATTTAGAAACCAAGATCTCAGGGGCACCTAGGTGGCTCAGTCGTTTACACAGCTGCCTTCTGCTCAGGTCATGATCCCAGGGTCCTAGGACTGAGCCCCAAATCAGGCTCCCTGCTCAGTGGAGAGTCTGCTTCTCCCTTTCTCTCTCCCTCTGCCTCTCCCCCACTCATGTTCTCTCTCCCTCTCTCAAATAAATACATAAAATCTTTAAAAAAATAAGAAAGAAACCAAGATCTCAACACAAGGTATACTCATTGTTATTGAGAGTCATAACTCCTAGGCCTCTTCAGTGGACAGACCCAGGGGAATATATGTATGATTCTATATATGCGTATACATACACCAACTTATATTTACATATACATTTACTTCTCTGTCTAGTCTTCTCCCAGTTTTATTGAGAAATAATTTACCTACATTACTGGATAAGTTCAAGGCATACAACATGATGGTTTGATTTACATATATTGTGAAATGATTACCATAATAGGTTCAGCTAGCATACATCTTTTCATATAGATAAAATAAAAAGAAGAGAGAGAAAAGGCATTATTTTCCTTGTGATGAGAACTCTTGGGATTTAATCCCTTAACAACTTTCCTGTACATCATACAAGTGTTATAGTCATCATTTGTACATTACATTCCTAGTACTTACGTATCTTATAACTGAACGTTTGTATCTTTTAGCCATCTTCCTCCAATTCCCTGTCCCTCTCCCCTCCACCTCAGAAAATCACAAGTCTGATCTCTTTTTCTATAACTTTGGAGGGTTTTGTTTGTTTTTATTTTTAGATTATACATAAAAGTGAGAACATACAGTATTTGTCTCTCTGACTTATTTCACTTAGCATAATGCTTTCAGGGTCCATCCATGTTGTCACAAATGGTAGGATTTCCTTTTTTTGTGGATAAATAATATTCCTCTGTGTGTGTGTGTGTGTGTGTGTGTGTGTACAAATGCTTTATCCATTCATCCATCAATGGACATGTAAGTTGTTTCCGTGTGTTTGCTATTGTAAACAATGCTGATATGAACATGAGGGTATAGATATCTTTTTAAGTTAGTGTTTTTATTTCCTTTGGATATATTCCCAGAAGTGGAATTGTTGGATTAAATGGTAGTTCTGTTTTTAATTTTTTGAGGACCCTCCATACTGTTTTCCATAGTGGCTGTACCAATTTCCAGTCCTACCAACAGTGCGCAGGTGTTCCCTTTTCTCCACATCCAAACCAGCATTTGTTATCTCTTATCTTTTGGATGATGATCATTCCAACAGGTGTAAGATATCGCATTGTGGTTTTAATTTGTATTTTCCTAATGACTATTTACATTGAGCATATTTTCATGTACCAGTTGGCCTCTCATAGATCTTTGAGGAAATCTCTGTTTAGGTCCTTTGGCCACTTTTTAATTGGGTTATTATTATCATTTTTCTATTGAGTTGTACAAGTTCTTTATATATTTTGGATATTAACCTTCTATCAGATAAAGATTTGCAGGTATTTTTTCCCATTCCATAGGTCTTTTTTTCACTTTGCTGATGGGTTCTTCTGCTGTGCAGCAGCTCTCAGTTTAATGTAGTTCCACTTGTTTTTGATTCTGTTGCTTGTGCTTTAGGTGTCATATCCAAAAAATCATTACCAAGACCCATGTCAAGGAGCTTTATTCCTATGTTTTCTTCTAAAAGTTGCATGCTCTCAAGTCTTACATTTAAGTCCTTGATCCATTTGGAGGTAGTTTTTGTGAGTGCTGGTATAAGATATGAGTCCAGTTGCATTCTTTTACATGTGACTATTCAGTTATCCCAGCACTATTTTTTGAAAAGGCGGTCTTTTCTCCATCGAGTGTTCTTAGCTCCCTTGTCAAATAGTAGTTGACCATATATGCTTGGATTTATTTCTGGGCTCCTGATTCTATTCTCTTGGTCTATTTGACTGTTTTTTTTTTTTAAAGATTTTATTTATCTATTTGACAGAGAGATCACAAGCAGGGAGAGAGGCAGGCAGAGAGAGAGAGAGAGAGAAGCAGACTCCATGCTGAGCAGAGAGCCTGATGTGGGGCTCGATCCCAGGACCCTGAGATCACAACCCGAGCCGAAGGCAGAGGCTCAATCCACTGAGCCACCCAGGCACCCCTATTTGACTGTTTTTATGGCAATACTATACTGCTTTATGGTATAGCTTGAAATCAGGAAGTGTGATGCCTCTTGCCTTGTTGTTGTTGTTGGTCAGAATTTCTTTGGCTATTTGGGGTCTTTTGTGGTTCCATATAAATTTTAAGAGTGTTTTCTTTCAACTTCTCTAAAAAACATGCCATTGGAATCTTGACATTCCTGTCAATCCCTGCATTGAATCTATAGATGGCTTTTGGTAGTATTGACATTTTAATAATATTAGTTCTTCCAATTCCAGAACATAGGATACCTTTTCATTTATTTGTGTCTTTCAGTTTTTTTCATCAATGCCTGGTAGTTTTCAGAGCAGAGATATTTCTCTTCCTTAGTTACATTTATTCTTAAGTATTTTATTACTTTTGATGCTATTGTAAATGGGGGTCAATTTATTTCTTTTTCAGAAAATTTGTTGTTAATATATACATCAATTTTTTATATTAAAAATCATGGCTACACACCTGTATTTCCAATTCCAATCCAATACTACATGGGTAATTCTAGTGTTCTCCCCTCACTTCTCTGACTGTGAGGAACTTGGTCCTCCCCCCATCAATATAACTATAATGGATCAATCAGTCTCCAGTATATGCATCCATTTTTCCATTGTCACCACCAACTCTTACACCTGTATGTGGACATCTTTCTCATTTCTCTTGGGCTCCCACATCCCATGCCAGCCTGCCTCTTTCTGTCTCAGGCTCCAAAACCCCACATCAAGCTGCTACCACTGTCACTTCCTATGTGTGGCACATGGACACTCTATTCACCCCTTTCAGGTGCCACAAACCCATAGCAGGCCAGTACCATTGCCTCTCTGTGTGGATGCCTTCCTCATGCCACTTGGGCTCTAACCTCCAGCAGCAGGCCACCTTGAGCAGTGTCCTGCTTACCGTAACTACTTGTGTTCTGCTGTGCTGTGCTGGGTTGCCACCCCTTCCCAACCCTGTGCAGATTCATCCCTATCCTGTGAAGATTCATCCCTATCCTGCACGGCCCACCTCATGGCTCTTGGATTAGATTATTTTGAAAGGAAGAAAGGAAGCTCTTCATGCATTTCTCATTATGTGAAATTATAGTTGATTTACTCTTCCATTGTTTATTTCCTGCTCTTAACCTGGTTCGTTCGCTGGTATTTTACCAAGACCTAGAAAAATTTCTTCTCTGTAATGGACACTCAAAGATTGTCCATTGAATGAATACATGAGTGAATGAATGAACAATGAATACATGGAAACCTAAGGTTTGTTCATCCCTCCAAAATAAATCCTAACACCCTTAAAAATTTCTTCATCTCTTGAACTCACTTAACTTTTGATGTAGAATTCACCCATGGTAACCCAGTGATTGTTTTGGGTTTCCTACTTGACCTAACATA
Organism: Taxidea taxus jeffersonii; assembly: GCA_003697995.1. Classification (NCBI taxonomy): domain Eukaryota; kingdom Metazoa; phylum Chordata; class Mammalia; order Carnivora; family Mustelidae; genus Taxidea; species Taxidea taxus. The sequence goes on from ML096620.1 coordinate 129,576, forward strand.
ACATCTGTGCAAGTTTATTTTCAGGTCACTATAACCCAGCCTTTTTATCCTTGCAAGGGAATGGCCAAAGCATCATTTTTCCTTATTAGGAGGTGTCTTGTATGTTTGTGTTGGGCTCACATTTCATGCCTCCCAAAACTTCTGCCCTCATCCCCTATGCAGACTTAATAGTATGCCTAATGGTAATTTCAATGTTCAACGATCATATTCAATTGGTACTTCTGTCTGTGAATCAGAATGCTAACAAATAAGACATCTGCTCAGTAGAGCTACTTCTACTCATAAACAGAAAGAACTGAGGACTGCTTCTGTGATTGGTATGAATGAGTTGGAGAGAAGAGGCAGTAAGGCACCAACCAGATGCACCTGGGGGGTCAGGAGATGCTATTCTCATCCTTTCACCAGCTAGCTAAATTCTTGTGGGAAAATCCCTTCCTCTTAAACCTGCAAACTGGAGAGATGTAGCAGCTGGCCCATTGCCTCCACCCTAGGTCATCAGAAGGAACGTGAGCAATGTAAACAGGCATTGCAGTTTATGAAATTATATTTTCTTTTAGGTTTATTATAACTGGTTTCCTTTAAAATCACATAAAATATTGTATAGTTTCCAAGTTTGTTTTACTTATGTATGTGGAAGAGAGAGAAGGTATATGCATCTTTAAAAATAATATTTATTTCATGACTAAGAATTGCCTCAGGGCCTGAGAATGAAGACTAGCATTGCGTAGTGAGAATATTTTTAGAAGTTAAATGGCATTTTGTACAATTTTACTTCTAATGCATTCAGCTGCTCACTTCTTTCAAAACACCTTGTACCTTGCATGCCTTTTTGGAAGGCTTCATTCTTCCTTCCCCCTTCTTTTCTAAGACCTTTCCCTGATAAATCATCACTCATCCTATTGTGAAGAACATTTTCTCTATGAAACTTCTAATGGCTGTCCCGTGAGTTTATTAGACCAATTACCATGCATTGAAATTATGTATTTATGTTCTCTCTCCATCATAGGCTGTGAACTTTCAGACAAGGAGATGTTGCATTTCATTTTCTTTTATTTTGTTTATGTTAAGGATCTCAAGTGTACAGAATTGAGGTAAATTTCACTGGCTAACTCGTGCCACTCTAAATGATGTGTTATGTTTCTTTTCATTTTTAGTACCTCGCCTTCAGTGGCATTTAGTGTAAAAATGACTAAGAGCAAGACTATAGACTTGGATGCTCCTGGACTGAATCCCTGTTCACCTACTCCGCTGTGTGACTTTGAGCAATTTACATAATCTTTCTGAGCCTCTGTTTTCTCAAATGCAAAACATAAATAATAAAGAGACACATGAAAAAATGCTCCCCATCTCTTGCCATCAGGGAAATACAAATCAAAACCATAATGAGATCCCACCTTACACCAGTTAGAATGGCTAAAATGAACAAGACGGGGAACAACAAATGTTGGAGAGGATGTGGAGAAAGGGTAACCGTAAGAACCCTCTTACACTGTTGGTGGGAATGCAAACTGGTGCAGCCACTCTGGGAAACAGTATGGAGGTCTCACAAGATGTTAAAAATAGAGCTACCCTGCGACCCAGCGATCGCACTACTGGGTATTTACCCCAAAGATACAGATGTAGTGAAAAGAAGGGGCACATGCACCCCAATGTTCATAGCAGCAATGGCCGCAAAAACAAAACTGTGGAAGGAGCTGAGGTGTCCTTCAACAGATGAATGGATAAAGAAGATCGGTTCCTATATACAATGGAATCTCAGTCAGCCATCAGAAAGGAGGAAAATACCTACCATTTACATCAATGTGGATGGAACTGGAGGGTATTATGCTAAGTGAAATAAGTCAATCAGAGAAAGACAACTATCATATGGTTTCACTCATATGTGGAATATAAGGGATGGTGCAGAGGATTATAGGGGAAGGGAGAGAAAACTGGATTGGAAGAAATCAGAGAGGGAGACAAACCATGACAGACTCTTGACTCTAGGAAACAAATTGAAGGTTGTGGAAAGGGAGGTGGGCAGGGGGATGGGTGTGTCTTCTTCACACAGAAGACTGGGTGATGGGCATTAAGGGAGGGCACGTGATCTGATAAGCACTGGGTGTTATACACAAATAATGAATCATTGGGCACAACATCAAAAACTAATGATGTACTATATGTTAGCTAATTGAATTTAAATTTTTAAAAAAGATGTGGAATTTAAGAAAACAAATGAACATGTGGGAAGGAAAAAAAGAGAGGGAAGTAAACATGCAACTGTCAACAATAGAGAACAAGCAGGGTTGATGGAGGGAGCTGGGTGCGGGGTGGTCTAAATGGGTGTTGGGTGGGCACTTGTTATGATGCGCGCAGGGTGTTGTATGTAAGTGAAGAATCACTGAATTTTACTCCTGAAACCAGTATTATACTATATGTTACTTAGCTAGAATTTGAATAAAAATTTAAATAACCAAAAACCCCCTATTTAATATTTTTTTCTTTTTGAGTGTTAAATGTAATATTGAAAATTAAATGCTGAAGGTTTATATAATAGGAAACAGTTATAAGTTTTAGCTTTTTAAAAAATGGATTGGAGGCCATTGAATTAAAGATCTGTGAAATTTTTTGAATTTCAAATCAAGTATACAACCCTCCCACTTGTCCTTCTCCCTATTCTTCTTTTTCTGTCACTTATCTCTTTCTCCTTTTCTTCCTTCTTCCCTCCTCCCCAGCCCTTTTTGCCATCTCTGAGCACAGCTGCTGCACAAACCAAGGCAAAGTTGGATCAGGTACCAAAGTCTTTTTCAAGGAAAGCCAGTTTTCAAGCTCAGGCACACGGACTTCTAGGATGCAACCCAGACACTATCAAATAACAGTATTAAGCTTCTTTGCAGATAATGCTGGAATACCTCATTATCCAAGGGTTTTACGTTTAGGGGAAGTGGAACCAGGCACTTCACAAATGTTAGTTCAAATCATTCTCTTAACAGTCCTGCATGGTAGGAATCATTATCCCCCCTTTACGGATAAGGAAGTTGAAGCTAGTGTCACTACAAGAATTCACTTTTTTACAGTTGCAGTCTTTCAGCTCTGTTTGCTTCCCTGATTGGTCTGCTTTCTCCTACTACAGAAGTCTTTCTCCCTGTAGCCACAGAAAGTGATCATTGGCCAACAGAAACATCTATCCTTAGAACTCATAGTCCCAAAGGAAGTGGAGCTCTATGAAAGCATCCGATTTCTTAACCAATCTTATGGGAGGGCTGTGACTGGATTTCATCTCAGGACTTTTTCAGTGGTAAGCTAAAGAGTCATCAGCAGTGGCTTAAGGGGAAACAAAATGTTTGGTTGTTTCACTAAAGGTAAGAGGCTCTCAAGTTGCTTTGGTGACTCGGTGAAATCACGAACTGGGCAGCATGTTATGAATTTGTTGAGTTTATGCTCCTAGTTGCAGATGGCTGTTGGTGTTTCAAGCATCACTTCTTTACCTCAGTGCCATAGGGAGACAGGAAGGATAGTAAAGGGGTTTTTCTTTCCACAACACTATTATTTTTTGGGAGTAAGAAATCTCTACTCTATAAAACCTTAGCAGTACACAGTTGATGAACCACTAAATTCTACCTCTGAGACTAATAAAAAGCAAATTAATAATAATAATTTAAAAAACCTTAGCAGACTTGTTTTTATATTCCACTGGCCAGAAATGGGTCACACGTCCACTCTGAGAGCAGTCACTGGCATGGAAAGTTGGGGTTTCCACGGGTAGCTGAAGCAGTCATGACTCACATTGTGAGGCTAAGGGAAAGGACAGCTTTCCCCGAGATAAGGGTTCTTGGCTTGCCACCCAAATACATTGCAGGTTCTGTTGGCGGGGCGGGAGGGGGCATATGTACAGAAGGTTGTTGGTAAGGTGATGGCCAAAGTCTGCCATGGCCCATTTGGGTCACATGTTCATCTCTCAGGTCTGTTGAGGACACTGGGTAAGTTTTGCCTTCCTGAGTTGCAGAGTCCGAGACTAGGACTAATACGAAAGGGATGGATCAGGAAATATTATCAGGAAGAATGGTAAGGGAGGTGAGACAAAGAAGGGAAGTGGGCTCCACAAGGATTCAAGGTTTCGCCAAGTCCTCTTCAGAGAGTAACTGAAGTTCAGTCCCATAGAAGAACACTGGGGTCAGTGTAGGTCCCACTCAGTGCTGCTCTCCCCATTAGGATTACCATCACTACCTTGTAGGGAAGGAAAGTCAATTTCTAGGTGCTTCATGCTCTCCACATGTGTGGGCAGAAATGGTTCTGGAAACCTGAATGTGGTCTTCCAGCCAGGAGATACAAAACTGGCTGTTTGGAGTAAGAGCACTCCAGAGCTACCAAGGAAATACTGGAAAAGGGATGGGAGTGGGTAAGAGCAGAGCCCAGAGAACATCTCTTACAGGACATGACTTGGTGGTTGCCAGGCAAACTAGGACAGTATGGGTGTGAGGGTCAGCTCCAACAGGAGGATAAGTGCTAGGTGGTGAACTTCTTGCGTACCCCCACACTGGCCCTCTGCACATTCCCTCCGCGTGTTAGGGCCCCTTCAGGAGGGGTGTTATGTGTGGAAGGGAATAGTGGTTGCACAGGAACTTTCTGGAGTCAGCCCAACTCTCATCTTGCAACCCAGCAGCTGCTGGCGTACCCCCTGTCAGTGATGACTTCTAGGGTAGTTCCTTTCTGTGGAATTTGGTTCCTCTGACTCTTTAGCTGAGAGTAGGGTTTCCTTTTTTAAATTTATGTATTAGAGCGCGCGCGCATGGGAGAGTGAGAGAGAGAGAAGGAGCAGGGGGAGAGGGAGAAGCAGACTCCCTGCAGAGCAGGGAGCCTGACGTGGAGCTCGATTCCAGGACCATGGGACCAGGACCTGAGCCAAAGGAAGATGCTTAACTGACCGAGCCACCCAGGTGCCCGGAGAATGGGGTTTCTCAGCCCCAAGCGCTATTGATATTTGGGGCCAGACATGTCTTCATTACGGGGAGCGATCCTGTGAAGTGCAGGCTATTTAGCAGCATTGCTGGCCTCTGCCCACTTGATGCCGGTGCCACCCCCACCTCCTCCCCCATTGTGACAGATGTCTTCCAGACTCTGCCAAAATTGTCCCCAGTTGAGAACTTCTGGCTTAGAACGATGGCCTCCTGGAACTCTGGGTTTTAGGTTTTCACCTGCTAAATTTCAGAAAATGTCTTTCAGGTGGTGGAACTCTATGACCTTTGTGGGAATTTGTCAGATCAAATGCACAGTTCTTTTATTCTTTATTACTTATTGAGTTAATTTGGTATTTCCGTCTCATTTTTCCTGTGCTCGGGGAAGAATACTATGGCCTATTCAAAATCTCCTCTGCCCTCTCACCCTCATTTGGCATTACCCTAAGTGAGACTTTCTTCCTTTGGAATTAGGGTTGTCAGATTTATCAAGTAAATTTGAATTTCAGAAAACAAGTAAAGAAGAAAAAAAGGAAAACAAATAATGTTTAAATGTAAATATATCCTGTGTAATATTTGGGATATACTTATACTACCAAAGTATGTGTTATGTGCTCTTTATCTGAAATTCACATCCAACTAGGCATCTTGTATTTTGTCTGGCAGCTGTACCTGGACCCCACCAGGGAAATGGCCACCATTACTAATGGCCGGTGCCCTCAGCTTCTGCTTCCACCATGGAATCCCTGCTCTGTTGGCCGATCCGTTTCTACTCTACTCACCACAGCCCCACCACTTCGATTGTTCCCATCACAGTGCTTTCAGCACTGCTGCTACCCCCGCCACCCTCGGACCCTTCTTTTCGCCAGCTTTTGTGTCTTTCCCCAGCTTCATCCTATGAGCATGGACTTTCAAGGCCTGATGCACTTGTGTGTGGATGTGCCTGGGTGTGAGAACAAAACCATTACTGTCCCTAAGAGAAGCTCATGGGAATGGAATAATTGAGTAATACGGCCACAGAGGATCTTGGGGAAGGAATTCTCCAGCATTCCACAGTAGCCCCTGTTCTGAAAGCCTCCAGTCAGCACAGCCATGAAAATACTAGAGGCAGAGGAAAAAAATCCTCTGTAAATAATAACACTCCAGGGGATGTCCTAGTAGTTTGTATTTTTAAAGACCAGATGCAGTTGACCTTTGATATGTTGTTCATTCTTTGGATGATTTTTCTCAGAGTTTGGTCGCTAATACTATCGTGGCTTACAAGAACAGTTGAGTCTTGAGTTGTTTGAATAAAGCTAGTCAAAAAATAAGAAAAAAGTATTGCTTATCGTCTTTTGAAAATGTGCTTCTGCTGTGTTAGAAAGGACAGTGGGGAGCATTAAGTGCCTAGGGGAGCTATAGCTGGGGGCAAAGATGTAGGAAGCAGCATCATGGGAAGCCACTGCTGTCCAAGAGACTCAGATAATTCACATTTCTGTTTATGTAATGGCCAAGGGGAGATTGGGCATGGGTTATAACGTATGTATTGCTGATTTCTTTTTGAGTGTCCTGCTTCATTCAACTAAAAAAAAAAAAAGGGAAAAAAAGCCGCTGTCATGCTAAAACTTTAATAATTCCTTGACATTATTTTTAAAAAATCTGCTCTGTTGAGACATAACTCACACAACCATAAAATTCACCCATTGAACATGTACAATTAAATGGGTTTTCGTATTTTCACAGAGTAGTACAATCATGACCACAATCAACTGGAACATTTTTATCACCCCAAAAAACACCCCACACCCTTAGTCATTACTTCCCATGCTCCCCTACCCTGACCCCCACTCCTGCTTTCACCTCGCCTCAGGCAACCTTTAATCTACTGTCTGTCTCTGTGGACTTGCCCATTCTGGATATGTCATATAAATGGAATCATGCAATATGTGTTTTTCTGTTTCTGGATTCTTTCGTTTTGCATAATGTTTTCAAGGTTCACCCGTGCTGTGGCACGTTTCAGTACTTCATGATTTTTATTGCTGGATGATATTTTATTATGTATGCCACAATTTACTTACACGATCATCGGCTGATGGCCATTTGTGTTGTTTCCACTTTGGGGCTGTTAGAATAACGCTACTGTGAACATTCACAGAAGGGTTTTTGTGTAGGTATCTGTTTTCATTTCTCTTGGGTGGATACCCAGGAGTGGGATTGCTGAATCGTGGGGTGACTTTATGTTTACTATTTTCTGAGGAACTATCAAGCCATTTTCCAAAGTGACCGCTCCATTTATGTTCTCATTAGCAGTGTATAAGGGAGGGTTCCAGTTTGCCCACCTTCCTGCCAACACTTGCTGTTATCTATCTTTTTGATTATAGCCCTCTTAGTAGGGGTGATATGATATCTCGTTGTGGTTTTGATTTGCGTTTCCTTGGTGGCTAATGATATTGAGAATCTTTTCATGAGTTTATTGACCACTTGTACCTCTCTGAGGACAAATGTCCACTAGATCTTTTGCACATTTATAAATTGGGTTGTCTTTATTATAGCATTGCTAGAATTCTTTATAGTCTGGACACAGGTTCTTTATCAGATATATGATTACAGATATTTTTATCCCGTTATTTGGGTTGTATTTTTACTTTCTTGATGGTGTCCTTTGAAGCAGAGAAGTTTTTAATTTTGTTGAAGTCCGATATATTTTTTCTTTTGTTTCTTATGCTTTTGGTGTTCTATCTAGGATGGCTTTGCCTAACCCAAGGTTATGAAAATTGGCTCTTAGGTTTTCTGCTAAGAGTTTTTTACATTTTTAGCTCTTACATTTATGTCTATGATCTCTTTGGTTTTGAATTGCCTTGGGCCCGGCGCAAAATAAAAACACCAGACCCCTTTGGAAGAAATTGTTAAGAATCTCGAGATGGTAACAGCTGAGCTGCATTTGGCCGAGTTCAGAGCCCCTCGGAGTATGGAGCCCTGTGCACAGGTTGTGCCCCCAGGAAGATGGCCTTGAATTGAGTTTCTCTAGATTTGAGAATTTATCGATTACATCTGCTGCGCAGTACCTGTCTATAATCCAAATTACACATCTGCAAATGCTTCCTCAGCAACAGAAGTTACCCCTGGACCTGTAGATCCGAGGGACACTACCCTGCAGAGACAGGGGTGCGACCGTGCGTCTCCAGTATGAGATCTCTTTGGCTGAATCTTCGGGGGGTGTGGTGCGATGAGCTGGGCTGTGAGGCTGCCCTCGTTTGGGATGGCCCTTGATGATTGTGCGGTCACGCAGCTTTGCCTTTCACGAAGGAAACAGCCAAACGCCATGGGTGATGCATTGCTTCTTGTGTGGCGAGCACTGTTTGTCCAACGGCGTATGAGAAACCCTCTGACACACGGGGCTCTCCAGCTCAGGCCTCGGCGAGTCAGATTAACCGCGACCGCAGAGTGCACGGGTTGTTATGAGTAACTCTGGGAGAAAGCTGCATTTGTTTAAAGTGGGCACTGAGTTGATTCTGAATGCATTTTAAGACCTCTGTGATGGCCAGACTGCTGTCAGTAGCCTCATTGCCTGCTTGAAGCTCTTTGCGTGCGTGTTTCTACTAGGAAACAGAAAAATGTTTGGCTTCTCAATTTAGAATCCCTTCTTCTGTGAGTTCAAAGATTCTGGGCTTCCACATCTCAGCAGCCTCCTGTTTTTGTTTCTTCAGGCCCTCAGAGGACTAGAGCTCCGTGTCACTTTGCTCTCAGAGGAATTTTGTTGTTGGTGAAGAATAGTCTTGAAATGTAGCATCTTGGGAATCTCTAAAAAAACGCAAAAATAAGTACAAATGAACACAAGCTCTGAAGAACCCTCCAGCCCCCAAATATGTCGGGCTTTAAATTTTATTTTGGGTTTTTCTTTTCCATGCTTTGTCAAGGTATAATTTATATGCAGAAAATGCACCGATATTATTCACCTTGATGAATTTTGAGACACGCACACACCCATTGCCCAGATTAAGATAGAAAACATCGTCAACCCAGAAAATGTCCTCGTGCTCTTCTAGTAAGTTCCCCTGTCCAAGGGCAACCACCATTCTGATTTCTATTCATGTAGATTGGTGCTGTGTGTCTTTGCAAACCCATATAAATGGAGTCATACTATATGTGCTTTTATGTGCCTTTCACTTAACGTGTGCTTTTGAGATTTGTCCAAGTCATGAGCAGTGTTAGTTTGTTCCTTTATTGCGAAGGTCTTTTCCATTTTTAAAAAAATTTTTATTTTTTTAAAATTTCTTTTTAGTGTTCCAGAATTCATTGTTTATGAACCACACCCAGTGCTCCGTACAATACGTGCCCTCCACAATACCCACCACCACTTCTCCTGTTGATGGATCTTTGGGTAGTTCCCAATATTCGGCTATTGCAAATAAAGCTTCTGTGAACATTCTTGTACAAATCTTCTTGTGGACATATGCATTCATTACTTTTGAATATAAAGCTAGGAGTGGAATTGCCGGTCACAGGCAAGCTGTTTATTTAATTTTAACTGCCAAAAAAGTTTTCCATCAAGGCACAAGAGTTCCAATTGCTTCATATTTTTGTCGACACTTGGTCGTGCCAGCCTTTGTACTGTAAGTCATACTGGTGGGTATGTAATTGCAGCTTATTCTGCATTTGTCTTAAAATCAACTTTATTGAAGTATGATTAGCATTCAAGAAAATATGCCATTTTTAACTGTATAGGTTGATGAGATGTGACACACACATATATGTATATATCTATATCTACACACACAGATACGCACGCACACATATACACACCCATGTAGCCACCCCAACAAATCAAGATATTAAATATTTCCATCACCACAAAGAGTCCCTTCCTGGCCCTTCTCAGCCAGTGCTCCTCCCCTTGTACCAGGCAACTGCTGATCTATTTTCTGACCCTGTAGACTAGTCTTATTTTGTTCCACAATTGGAATCGTATGGTATGTGCACTTTTTTTTGGCCTGGCTTCCTTTTGCTTAATGTATTTTTGAGATTCACGCATATTCTTGTGTATATCGGTAGTTTGTTTCTTTTTATTGTTGAGTCATATCCCGATAGTTTTATCTGTTCATCGGTTGATGAACATTTGAGTTGTTTTCAGTTGGGGCTGTTATGAATATAGCTACTATAAACATTGTGTACAATTCTTTTGGGGGCATAGTTTTTCATTTCTCTTGGGTAAATATTGAGAAGTAAAATGGCCAGAAGTGTGTATTTAATTTTATAAGAAGCTACCATGCAGTTCTCTAAAAGGTTGTCACATTTTTACACTCCCATTGGCAAAGTATGAGAGTTCCACTTGTTCAACCCTCTTGTCAACATTTGTTTTCATACCCCAATCATACAGTGTTTCAGTTCTAGTAGGTTTATAGTGGTGCCTCACTGTGGTTTAATGTGCATTTCCCTGATGACTGATGATAACTATCTTCTCATGTGCTTACCAATCATTTAAAAATTTAAAAATTGAATAGTTTGTCATTTTTATTTTTGAGTTGTAAGAACTCTTGTTATATTCTAGGAACAGATATAAGTACTCTGGCCATTTCCTTCTAGCCTGAGTCTTGCCTTTTCATTTCATTTTTTAAAAAATTTTTTTCATTTATTATTTTTGAGAGAGAGAGAGAGAGAGCACAGGCAGACAGAGTGGCAGGCAGAGGCAGAGGGAGAAGCAGGCTCCCTGCCGAACAAGGAGCCCGATGTGGGACTCGATCCCAGGACGTTGGGATCATGACCTGAGCCGAAGGCAGCTGCTTAACCAACTGAGCCACCCAGGCATCCCGCCTTTTCATTTCTTAACAATACCTTTCAAAGAACTGGAGTTTTGAATTTTGATGGAGTCTAATTTTTACTATTTTTGTCTATGCTTGTGAGTTTTTATATCCTAAGAAATCTCTCGACCACAAACACAGATTGTCTTCTGCATTTTCTTCAAAATGTTTTACAGTTTTAACATTTACACTTAGGTCTATGATTCCATTGTGCACGTGCATGTGTGTGTGTGTGTGTGTGTGTGTGTGTATGGTGTGAAAGGGGCTAGTTTCATTTTTTTAAAAAACATTGTTCTGCCAACATCTCTTGAAATTCTATTCTTGCCTACTGAATTACCTTTTGATACTTTTGTTGAAAATCAACTGATTATGTGAGTGAGAATTTTCTATTCTGATCCATTGTTCTATATACCTTTCTTTATGCAATAGCACTCTGCTTGATTACTGTAGCTTTATGGTAAATCTTTAAACAAGGTAATATAAACCCTATAATTTTGTTTTTCATTTTCAAAATGTATTAGCTAATTTGTACCCATTCCTACACAATTTTAGAATAAGTTTGTCAGTTTCTGCAAAAACTGATGCTAGAATTTTTATTTGGATTGCACTGAATTTACAGATAGATTTATTATTTCTTTTTTCTTTTCTCCGTACTATTTTTGGATTTTCAGTTTTTTGGTTGTACATTATATTGTATTACATTTATCCCTGAGTGCTTTCTGTATTTTGATTAAATTCTAGATTACATTGCTTTTCTAATTTCATGTTCCCCCTTCTTCATTGATAGCAAATAGAAATGTAATTATTTTTGTATATTGACCTTGCATCCTGAGACTTTGCTAAATTCACTTACAGTTCTAGTAGCTTTTGGGGGTATATTTCTGGATTTTCTTTCTACATAATTAATACATGACTATGGTTTCTAGGAATAAATTTAATTTGTCTCCTTTGTTTCCTGTGGATATGTCCTTTATTTCTTTTTCTTCTCTTGTAGCACTATCTAGGATCTTTTAGTTAATCTCACTATGGCTTTATATGCATTTCCTTGTTGAACACCTTTTCATACGTTCATTGACCATTTGAGTATTTTATTTTGAGACTTTCCTGTTCTTATCTTTTTTCCATTTGTTATTGGGCTGTTTCTTTTCATTATTTATCAGTAGTTCTATTAAAAAAATGTATCTGAATACAAGTCCTCTTTTAGATATATGTTTTGTACATATTTCTCCGAGTCTTTAGCTTGTCTTTTTAACTTCCACAATGGGGTCTTTTCCTTTTTTTTCAATGCGATGAAATCAAATTTATCAAATTTTATGTCCTAGGAAATGTTTGTCTTCTCCCAAGTCAGAAACCTATTCTCTGATGTTTTCTTCTAGAAGCTTTTAAGTTTTAGTTTTTATAATTAGATCTATCATTTTTTATTTTTAAAAAGTTATGTGTGTGTGTGTGTATAGTTTCTTTCACACAATATACAAATGCTTTGTCACCATTTTTCATTGGTAAATTTGAGAAAGATGAACAATGTGTAATATATGATGTTGGTGATTGGGTAGGGAAAGGAGTACTGAGATATGCTGCTGGAGGTGCTTATGTATGCAGTCTTTTGGTGTGGGTAGGGGACAGTTCTGTAGTAGAAGTAAAATGTTTTAAAAATGTTAATTCCCATGACCACATGGGTCCACATCCAGAAATATATTCTGTGGATATAATCCTGGCTGTGTGCCAAAATTTAGCTTCAAGGATGTGTTATCACAGCTTTTTTCTTAAAATTAAGACAAAGGAAGAATCAAAACAGTCTACAATAGTGGATTGTTTAAAGTATATATACCACTGTTATGGAACACTGTTTAACCAATCAGGATAGTGCTGTAGAATATTTAGTACCATAGATGATGTTCATATACATTTTTAAGTGAAAGACAAGTCCTAAAACTGAGCTTATGGGTTGATTGCCTTTTGATCTGTGTGCACACACATAAATGCCTATATTCTTACCCTACGATTTTGTGCTTATTTGTGTTTCTAAAGTTCTTACAGTGCACATATACCCAGGAAAAGCTATATATTTAAAATTTTGACTCTGGAAGAGTAGAAAGTATGAGGGAGGGGAGGTGTTGAGGTAAATGATACCCGGAAGGGAATGTGTTACAATGAGAACTTTTATATCATGCTATAAAATGTCTTAAAATTGACATCTCTTGGCTGGTTTTATGCTATAAATTTGTTCCTTCCAGTCTATGTTTATTCTTCTGTATGACTAAGGAAAAGGGCCTGCCTAGTCCTCTGGCTATGAGTTGAAAGCATGACAGAGAAGTGTTACTGGCTAAAATGTTTCTCTTATGGTCCTGTGTTCTATCACTGGAGCTACAATGCCTTGAATCAGTTATGATTTGGGGAGATGGATGTATCTGTTTAAATTCCCATTGGATGAAGATGGAAATAGACATAAACAAGAAACACTTACCTGACATAGGGAAGGAGGTATGCAGACCCAGAGAAGCACCAGTAGGTGAAGCTGTAGATAGACTTGGACAAGAAACCCTGGTATACCTCCAGGCATTTAGCCGAGGCTGACTCAGGGGCAGTGCAGGGGTGACACTTCTAGAAGACTGTGCTCAGGTCTTTTTGGAGAGGTGTGGGACTATGTCAAGCTTATGGCTTGTGGGAAAGACTAATCAGAATGTGCAAAGTCTTGTCCAACTTTTCCTGAGGCAATTTCACCCATGGTACTAGGGCTTCCAGGCCCTGAGGATATACATCGAATTTCACTGTACATAGAACCCAGCAAGAAAGCCCTGGGCCCCAGGAGCCTGGATCTAGTGAAGCATTTGTGCAGCTAAAGGCAGTTTAATCTGGCCACAGGTGTACAGAGCTAACCAAACTCTGAAGGTCAAACTCTGCTGGAGTTCTTGATCTCATTAACCTTCATCTTTGAAATACTCTTTACAGCTTTGCAGCAGAAAATTCATTTGTAGATAAAATGCACCTTTTGGCCTAAATTGCCCAAATGAGCATTTTATTAGTTTTTTAGGGCTGCCAAGAAAAATGACCACAAACTGTGTGGTTTAAAATAACAGGAATCTATTCTTCTCAGCTCTGGAGTACAGAAGTCCAAAATCAAGGTGTCAGCAGAGCTGTGCTCCCTCGTCTCTGCCTCCTATGCCCTGTGGCCTTCTTCCCTGTGTGTATCCATGTCTGTATAGATCCTCTTTTTATAAAAACACTGGCCACTGATTATCTTAACTAATCACGCCTACAAAGACCCTATTTCCAAATAAGGTCACAGTCACAGGCACTGGGGGTCAGGACTTGAATATATTCTTGGCAAGATGGGGGAGGACACGATGCAACCCATCATCGGCATATGCACTAGAAAAATCACCATTGAAATCTCCTTCCTTGGCTGCTATGTCGTACTGTTAAGTTGAAAGTCATTCCCCCCTTTTTTTTTTTGCATTTCTGACCTCTACATCTACCATGTCTGTCATTCATAAGATGACTCCGAGAACCTCCCAGGCCCTTCTGTGGCATTCATAATGGACATAGTGGGTTTCTGTAGTCACAGAAACAGAATGTTCAGCTTTAACTTTTTTTTTTTTGTATTTTTTAAAATTTCTTTTCAGTGTTCCAGAATTCATTGTTTATGCACCAAACCTAGTGCTCCATACTGGCAGTGTTTGGAGGGAAAGTGGATGTGAGAGAATGGCAGGGAGACTAAGGGAATATGAGGCTCCCAGGCATGGAGCCGACCTGGGCAGGTGTCAGGGACGACCTACTAGAAGATGAGGGTAGAGAGAGGGATGAAAATCCAGAGACTGAGCCCAAGCAAACAGAAATGTCACAAGTCTGGCTCAGTTGGACGCAGGGGTGGACTTCCAGGAACATGGAAAATGGGGCACATCTTGGCAGACACACAAAGAGTGAGGGAGCTTATGGTTCCCACGCGGTCCGCCCCCCAGGCCTCTCAGCGCTCTACTCCAGATTTGTCCAATGTGTCCTCATTCCTTCCACTGAAACCCTTTTCCAGCCCTTCCTGTCTCTCTCCTAGACAGTTCAGTTCCTTCTCCTGCAATCCCACACTGCTCTCCACAGAGCAACTAAATTTTTAAAAAGGTGAACCCAAGTCACCGTATGATCCAGCCCCTGCCTACCCACCCTCTGTCATTCCACATCAGCCACTCTGCTTTCTCTGCGTTCTTGAGCATAGCATCCTTACACCTCACAGCCTTGGCACATGCTGTGCTCACTGCCTAGAACTTTCTGTACTCATTTGTTGTCCGCTGCTTGGCCGCTTCTCCTTGGAATAAGCTTCTGTGACCCTCCAGTATAAAGTGGTGCCTCCCATCACTCTCTAGCCATCATCCGATTTGATTGGATTTTACTTATCACTTACTACTACCCGAGAAGTTCGCAGGTTTCAGTACTGCTCAGCCTGGAGCCGTGTGGCCTCCTGGGCACATTCGGCGCCACTGGAGCTGTTTTGGGTGCTCACAGCTTGGGAGTAGGACTGCTGCTACTGCCTCTAGGGAATGGAGGCCAGGGGGCTGCTGAACATCCTGTAGGCACAGGGCAGCCCCCAAACGAAGCTTTATCTGGCCCTGAAATGCCAAGAGTGCCAAGGTTGAGAAACTGATGTATCTGTTGCTTTTCTATTCTCTCTCTGTGCTTAACCTCCTCTTCAGATGTCCATTCCGTGAAAGCAGAGAACTGTTCTGGTGTCCATTTTCTTCCATGCTCTATCTCTGGTCCCCAGAACAATGCCCAAGCCATGGTTGATGCTCAAAAAATCACTGACGGAGAAATAAATGAAGGAATAAATGGCTTCAAGCCCTGCATCTGCCCTTTGCCAGCTTCTTGAGCCTGGGAACATTGCTTAACTGATCAAAGCTCTGGTTGCTCCCTCTGTCAAACGGGGATCACAGGGTGCCGACTTTAGAGTTACGGTGCCAGCTGAGTGAGAAACACGTTCCGAAGACATCGACAAGCACCCTTGGTGAGTAGCAAGCCTGAAGTTCACAGGCGCTCTTCTGGCTGCCACATGCCCCTTGCCCTAAACTTTGGCTCCCACGTTCTTTCTCTTTTTCCATGTTTAGAAAAGAAAATGTTCTTCTCCCAGCCAGCTTGGCTTGAGATGGCCATCTCAGCTTTGTACTCTCCCTTTGCCTTACCCCTCTCGCCATGGTCAAATTCTTTCCCCAGCTCAGTGCACACTTCTTGGACACAGGACAGGGAATATTCTTGCTGTACGCTGTAACGTCTTTCTTAGCGTGTGCTCACACAAGAAACACTCATGTGTTTCTAAGTGAATTAAGCTACTATTGACCTGGTTCAGCCCTAGTCTTAGGCAGGCTCTGTGTCCCTGGATCTCAAGGGCCACACTGTGACCTTTTCCTTCCCCCTGGGGATGCTTTCCTGCCCCACCTTGTGGGGGCAGAAAGATTTTTCTTTTCCTTATATTTTCTTTCTTTCTCTCTTTCTTTCTTGCAAGAAGAATTTATTTTTATATATTAATTTGGGGAAGACTGATGTCTTTATAAAAATATTTTTAAGATTTTATTTGAGAGAGAGAGAGAGAGAGAGAGCACGAGAGGGGAGAGGGTCAGAGGGAGAAGCAGACTTCCTGCTGAGCAGGGAGCTCGATGTGGGACTCGGTCCCGGGACTCCAGGACCATGACCTGAGCCGAAGGCAGGCATTTAACCAACTGAGCCACCCAGGCATCCCTGATGTCTTTACAAAATTAAATCTTTCCATCCAGAAACAGAAAATGGTTCTCAATTTCTTCAGGTCATCTTTAGCATCCTTTAAGAAAATTTAAAGCCCATTCACACACATGTATATTACTAATGCAAATGTCTTATTAAATTGATTCATAGCTCTTTTTTAGAAATAAAAAATGTAAAGCTTTATTAACGTCATAATTTGCATACCATACAATTCACTTGTGATAAGTGTGAAAATCAATGATGTTTAGTAAGTTTGTGCAGTCATTGCCACAAACCAATTTGGAACACTTCCACCACACCAAGAATTTCCCTCCTACTAGTTTGCTGTCGGTCCCCACACCTGTGCCCAGACCCAGACCCTGCACTTATCTGTCTGCCTCTGTCTCTATAGATTTAACTTTGCTAGGAATTTCATGCAAATCCAGTAGGGTTTTTTTAATTGTTTTTTTTTGTGTGTGTGTGTGTGTGTGGCAATAGCGAAGAGGATTTTAATTTTTGCTATTATTGCTGGTTTGAAAGTAAACTATTGATAGTTGAACATAGTTTTGCTATACTAAATGTTTTATTTAAATCCTTTAATAGTTTTAAAAATAACAGCAGCATTGCATTGTCAGGTTTATAATTTGCATTTTTAATTTTTCTCTGATCCAGTAATTTTTTGAGAATGCTGTTTCTGTTTCAATTTTAATTTTCAGGTGTAAGGGGCTTGTTTTTTGTTTTGGGTTTTGATTGTTTACTAATTTTAGGGGGGCCTGGGTAGCTCAGTCGGTTAAGCGTCCAATTCTTGATCTCAGCTCAGGTCTTGATCTCAGGGTCATTGAGTTCAAGCCCCACACTGGGCTGCATGCTGGGCGTGGACCCTGCATGCAGCACTGGGTGGGATGCATAAACAATGAATCTTGGAACACTGAAAAAATAAAATTAAATAAAAAAATAAAAAATAAAAATAAAAAAATCAAATAAAATACTGATTTAACTTTGTAAGTTTATGATGACCTGGCCTTTGCCCTTTTGGAATTATTTAGACCTACAGAAGAGTTGCGTAGATTGTACAGAGAGTTCCTGTAGACTGCAGACCCAGCTTCCATCGCCTCTGATGCTATCTTTTCCTATTACTGTTCTCTGATCCTCTTTCTCATCCTTCTGGTGGGCCAGACCCTCCAGCTGCTAAAAACTAAAATTTTAATTTAGTATAAACAGCCAGTATCATATGTACAAACAATAAGGAAGAAAGAAGTCTAGGGAGGGGGTAAAAGTAAGGTCGCACTGCTGTCTCCAGGATTGTCACATACTTTGGGAGGCCCAGTGCAAAATGAAAATGCAGAGCCCCTTGCTCAAGACTTAAGAATTTTGAGATGGCAACAGCAGAGTATTAAACTAATTGTGGGGAAGTTTGTACTCAGCCACGAAGGCCTGGTGACTGCCCAGGTTGCACATCCATGAAGCCAGCACTTGCTGCCTCTACCAATATTTCAACTCTCCCCATGATCCAAATACCTAGTGAGTTAAGGGAAAAACTTCTGCATGACCTAGCCAGATCTACTCCTGTGTGAGTTTTTCTGGAGCCACACTCAGAGTCACAAGCTTTGCGGCTTGCTCACCTCCTAAATCTCAGTTCAAAGGCTTTGAGGTGAAGACAATGGTATTAGCTACCCTGAAATGGCAGCAAAGCTAATTCTAAAATAACATCCACATTAGCTCACACAGGCTGATGTTTTCTTTGCTGAAGATCAGGCAAATGGAGTATTGGTTTTGAGTGCCTTCCAATAATACTTACAAGTAGCCAAGAATGCTTGAGCTCTTGGAAATCGTACCTTATGCCGGGAGGCTCTTGATGAATATATTTTTTTAACCAGGTTTACTCATTTAACTTGTCCAAATGGGACACTTTCACAAGGGAACCCATCAGCCAGTCATTTCTGATGAAATCACAGAAGTACCTGTGAGGAAATGAACTGTGAAAGCTCTGGGTAAGCTGGGGGCTTGAAAGTATCTGGGCTGGAAATGGGGTTAGCGTCATCATTTCTTTCTTTCTTTTCTTTTTTTTTAGAGATTTTATTTATTTATTTGACAGAGATCACAAGCAGGCAGAGAGGCAGGCAGAGAGAGAGAGAGAGAGAGAGAGAAGAGGAAGCAGGCTCCCTGCCGAGCAGAGAGCCCGATGCGGGGCTCGACCCCAGGACCCCGGGACCACGACCTGAGCTGAAGGCAGAGGCTTAACCCACTGAGCCACCCAGGCGCCCCGCTTCATCATTTCTTTATCAACCTTCCGCAGCATTGTATTTTGAAACCTGAAAGCATAAAGTCCACTTGTCGTATTTGCTTGGCTGAGCTGGTCAGACAGCTGCGTGCCCAGGTTGACCTACAGGGTGAGCTACACACCTGCGGTGTGGCACACGCTCCCTTCTGCCCTCAGGGCCCCCCGTTCGTCCTGTCAGAGGAGGATTCTGGTTCTGGGGCTGCTTTCTTCTGTTTCTCTAACACAGGCACTGGCTCCCATCACAGAGGAGAGATGCTCCCTTCTCTCTCTCCCGTCTCTCGTGAGGCATGGGTGGTGCCACACTGGCTTCTGGGAACTGACGTCCACTGAGAGCAAATGGCAGCTGACTGCCGAGAATGACTTTGGGAGAAGCCTTTTGCTCACCGCCATTCCGTTCCCCGTGTGTCTGTGCAACTGATGTGCAGACCTCATGTGTTGCTTCGTGCCACCCTTGGACCTTAATTCCTAGGGTGCTATCAGGTTGCTCGCTCAGAATTTCAGGCTGTGTTCTAGGGGATTAGAACTGCTAGAAGTCTGCAAGAGATTTGAAGTGAGAGACTGCTTCAGAGGCTCTATAACCACCCTATGGAGAGGCTAGGAGCATAAGGTAAATATATATATATGCATATATATATCTGTAATTAAATATATGATTATGTTACATCATTTTAGTTATATAGCTAAATATACATAACTATATAAAACTAAATATATGTAATTATATATAGCTATATAAATAAATTTACAGTTGAAATTATATATGCTTGGTTCCTAGGTGGCTCAGTCAGTTAAGCGTCTACCTTGAGCTCAGGTCCCTGGGATCAAGCCCTGCATTGGGCTCCCTGCTCAGCGGGAAACCTGCTTCTCCCTTTTTCCCCTGCTCATGCTCTCTTCCTTGCTCTCTCTCTCTCTCTCTAATAAATAAAATCTTAAAAAAGAAATATATACTCATAATTACTATATAATATATATAAACACACACGTATCTGAACAGATGCTACAAGTGGACAGACATCCTGCT
>ML096622.1:0-12541 GCA_003697995.1 Taxidea taxus jeffersonii
GAAATTTTTTTTCCAAAATGCCCCCAGACCATTGTAATTTTAATTATTAAACATTAGAAAGCTCCAAAGAAGTCTCTGCAATGTATATGTAAATTAGAAAGCACAGTCCCAGGGCGCCTGGGTGGCTTAATCCGTTGTGCCACTTACTCTTGGTTTTGGCTCAGATCATGATCTCAAGGTGGTGGGATGGAGCCCCGCGTTGGGCTCTGTGCTCAGTGCGAAGTCTGCTTCAGATTCTCTTTCCCTCTCCCTCCTGCTCTCTCTCTCTCTCTCTCAAATAAATAAACAGCTTTTAAAAAAAGAAAGAAAAAAGAAAGCATAGTCCCAACACCTGTGAACCCACTGTCCACCAAAGAGATGCTGAAAGCCACCTTTGGCCTCTGTATTTGGCCTTTGTACTTGGTTCTGATTTTGGTCTAAGTCTTTGGAAGGTTGAATAGCCAATGCCTACATCAACCGCTTTTCAGCTTTTCTGAACTTGTACATGACCAAGATACAGCATTTGGAATTATTATGAATATCAAAATACTCTGTTTCAAATATAGACAAGCATTCTAGATGATACTTGGACTGAAAATTCCCTTATTATTGCAAGAGTAAATTGCTACACTAATAAATGATTGATATATAAATGATCTGTTAAATTTATGTGCAAGCACAATTACTATGAATGTCAAATAGTTAAATAGGGAGATAGATTGAGAATATAAATATTAAAAGAGTGTATTTACAAGATTAATCTAGAAGGAAAATTACACACTTTCTGAACTAATGTTACGAAAGTTAAATAATAATTCAAGGCCAGATAGTATAGGTTAGATTGTTTAATAATTATGATATTTTTTAATTGTTTGGTGTGCTTATATTTCTAACATGAAACAAAATGATGTCTAAGGACTGAATTTAATCTTTAGGTATATAATTCCACTTAAGCCTTCAGCTTTTCAAAGAAAAGTTCTATTTGAGAATGCTTTACATTTTATGAGGAGAAATTAAAAATGGAATATCAACTTTGTCACCTTAAAATTTCACAAGGAAGAAAAACCCAAATCAGTTATAGCCACATCCACACCAAACCATCTTCAACCTTCTATGTAATAGTGAATATAAAGAACATAATGAAGAAAAAATATATCTGCTTTTTAAATGATTTTAATTATTTATTTATTTTAGAGACAGAGAGAGATAGCGTGGGTGGGGGGCAGCAGAGGGAAAGGGAGAGACTCTCAGGCAGACTCCGTACTCAGTGTAGAGCCTGACACTGGGCTCGATCCACAACCCTGAGATGATGACCTGAGCTGAAACCAAGAGTCATATGCTCAACTGACTGAGCCACCCAGATGCCCCCCCCCAAATATATATAAATAAATACATATATACGTATGTATAAATGTATAAATATATATGTATGTATATATATATACACATACGTATATATATATATTTTTTTTATTTATTTAAGTAATCTATACACCCAATGTGGGGCTCAAACTCACAACCCCCATTGGATGCTCTTCTGATGGAGCCTGTCAGGTATCTCAGTATTTTGTATTTGTTGATCTCTTACTGCTATTTATTTCTTTACCACCCATACTGCTGAGCTCTGCTCGTAATAGAATTTTCTATAAATGATATTGGCTGTATATAGTCCTCTGGGCTTTTTTTTCACCCAACATTATATTTGAGACTTGTTTTCTTTGCTGTGTCATGTTCCACATTAGGTATATGCTTCCAATATCTATCCATTCTGTGACTGGACATTGGGGTGGCTTCTTGTTTTGTTATCTACTATTATTCATAAAGCTGTAAAGCTTTTTCTGAATATTCTTTGCTTTGGTTGGAGAGGGACAGAAGGAGACAGAGAGAAGCAATCCCAAGCAGGCTCCATGCCTAGCACAGAGCACAACACAGGGCTCGGTCTCACGATGCTGAGACCATGACCCGAGCTGAAATCAAGAGTTGGATACTTAACTGACTGAGCTACCCAGGTGCTCCATTTCTGAGTATTCTTTTTAATACCAATTATGTACAAGCCCAAGAATGCTAGGATGAATTCCTGGGAGTTGAACCCCTGAATCGTAATGGACAAGCATTTTTACCAGATAATAACAAAGCGTTTTCCAAAGTGGTAGCACTACTTCCTGCTCCATCCCCAGTACTCATGTCCATGGTTTCCCTATAACTTCATGGTATCCTTGGGAGCCTACCAAAGCTTTCAGGGAGAAGGAACAAGGGAATGTGAAAAGAGAATTATTATGCGTTTCAGAACATCTGATCTCTTCTTGGTTCTTCTACTAACTTGCTGTGGGACCTCAGAAGAGTTGCTTAATCTTTCTGTGTCCCATTTTAATCACCTCCTGAATGAAGTACTTGGACCATTAGGAACTTTCATTCATTCTACCTAACAGTTGCAAACACTGAGACACAGAATGATGACTGTGCTTTGGCCGAAGTCATATATCATACCGAGGGGCTCAAGTTCCTCATCTATAAAGGGTGGGTTAGACTATATGATTGTAGATATCGCTTCCTATTTTATGGGTCTGGACTGAGAGTCTACGATTTCAGGGCCAGAATTAAACCAGTATGCCTTACTGGATCCATTATGACAAACACTAAGGAAGCATATGCTATGTGCAAGGCAGACATCACTGGTACCGAGGAGATAACAGGCCATGTTGCCCACCATTGAGGAACTCACAATATAAGAGAATAGGTAGGGAGATAAACCAGACCCTTCCCACTATAATGAAATCAGCGCTATGACAGAGATATGCACACATCATGGTGGGAAGGCCAAAAGGGGGAACCAGGGACTACTTATTGAAGGAAATGGTGCTTGGAAGGAGTTTCGAAGAGTGAGTTATCTAGAAGACGGAGCAAGGTCTCCAGAATATATCACATATTCTTGGTTACTGATTGTTCCGCCTCCTCTGGAATGTAAGCTCCATGAGGGGCTGGAATATCCCTTCGCCTGCCTTCTTCTCAACATGTTTGCCAGCATCTAGCCCAATGCCGGGCTCAGAGGAGTCTCTCAATAAATATTTACGAAATGCATGAAGAAGAAGAATGCCCCCCCCTTCCAAAAATACTTGGCCAGTTTACAAAACATGGCTCAACACAATATCTCAGTTGATCTTTTAAGACCCCTTCTGGTACCATCAAGACAGATGGCCTTGAGAAACACTCTGTGAACCGCAAGTATCAGCAAAGATGAAAGAAACTCTGATAAAGTTGTTGTGGTCACTTTAACGACATAAAATCTGATCTTCTCAGCAGTTGTTTCTTCCCCAGGAGGAAAGGTTGCACCCGAAAGTCAAGAAGAATCACACTGAACAACAGCGTCCCTCCTTGTTCCTTATGACCCAAACCAAAGTCTCCGGTCAAGTGCAGGAGGCCACTCTCTTGCATCTTCCCACCCCTCCCCTCGTGCCTGTATATGCTCAAGATGTGAAAAAACAAACATAGGGCTAATGGCTGTGAAAATTCAATGCCTGTCGTTTTCTATTTTTATCATGACAATGAATGCGGGATTGTTGTATCTGAACACAAGAATGGGGATTATTCATGTAGAAGAAATCAGACATGGAACAAAGAACAGCTCTGTAGGAGTGGGGTTCAACATTTCTGAGCTCTGCTGGAGGTGGCTGTTCAATTTTCTATTTCTTATCCCATTTCTTCTTCTCCTTCTTCTTCTCCTTCTCCTCCTCCTCCTCCTCCTTCTTCTTCTTCTTCTTTTTTTTTTTTTTTTTTACAAACCTGCACTACTGCCTTGGAGCTATATTTTAAGATAATTGCTCCTGATCTCAGTAATGACCCAATCTGGGTCTCTAACAATCTACCAAAACCGGGCAAAGAGTGGCAGAGTAAGCCTTTCGTGCTTTCTCTACCTAAATGGGGTCCATCGGTTTTCTTGGCTCTTAGCACCTGTGCTCTTGCCTCACAATGCTTATCATAACAAAGCTCCAGCTCACCCACAGGTTAGGTTCTAAAATCAGTGTGAGGAGGAAATAGCAGACTCAGGTTTACCATTAACAATCATTCAAGGGGCGCCTGGGTGGCTCAGTCGGTTAAGCGTCTGCCTTCGGTTCTGGTCATGATCCTGGGGTGCTGGGATGGAGTCTCGCGTTGGTCTCCCTGTTCAGCAGGGAGTCTGCTTCTCCTTCTCCCTCTGCCTGCAGCTCCCCCATGCTTGTGCTCTCTTTCTTTCTCTCAGACAAATAAATAAATAAAATCTTTAAAAAAATAAACTTAAAAAAAGATTATCCAAGTTAGAGGCAATAGCTCACTTACTGAAATAACATTCATTTCCATAAAATGCAAGTATACTAAGACATTTGTTAATGGGAGCTGACTGCAATGAGACTTTATCTAAAACTGGAAATAACAAAAGTGAATCAAAACAGTACAAGGAAACCATATGATAACTGACTTTCTCTGCTTGACTTACTTCACTTACCATAATCTCCTCCAGTCCCGTCCACGTTGATACAAAAGTTGGGTATGCATCCTTTCTGATAGAGGCGTACTATTCCATCATATATATGAACCATTTCTTTATCCATTCGTCTGTTGAAGGACATTTTGGCTCTTTCCACAGTTTGGCAATTGTGGAGCATAAGGAATAACATGGAGGACATTGGGAAAAGGAAAGGAAAAGTAAATTGGGGGAAATGGGAGGGGGATACGAACCATGAGAGACTGTGGACTCTGAGAAACAAACTGAGGGTTTCGGAAGGTGGGGGTGAGGGGTTAGGTGAGCCTGGTGGAGGGTATTAAGGAGGGCATGTATTGCATGGAGCACTGGG
This sequence comes from Taxidea taxus jeffersonii, assembly GCA_003697995.1. NCBI lineage: Eukaryota > Metazoa > Chordata > Mammalia > Carnivora > Mustelidae > Taxidea > Taxidea taxus. Next base: position 4,809 of record ML096622.1, read on the forward strand.
TGTGGTGCATAAACAATACATCTTGGAACACTGAAAAAATAAAGTAAAATTTAAAAAAACACATCGGGGCGCCTGGGTGGCTCAGTGGGTTAAGGCCTCTGCTTTCAGCTCAGGTCATGATCCCAGGGTCCTGGGATTGAGCCCTGCATCGCATCGGGGGTCTCTGCTCAGCAAGAAGCCTGCCTTCCCCCTCCCTTAGCTTCCCTCTCTAGTCAGATCTCTAGTTGTGATCTCTGTCTGTCAAATAAATTTTAAAAATATTTAAAAAAAACACATAATGGCAAACAGTCTCACATAATTCAATATGCCCTGGGGGCATTGCTGTATTACATCACAAGACAATAATTTAAATTCTGACTGAATCATCAATGACAGTTTAAAAGGTCTTCAGTGTGCTCTCTTTATATATACAGGAAGGTATTTAATAAATTTCAAAAATGCATGACAAAAAACAAAACAAAAAACCCCAGCAAAACAAAACAAAACAAAAAAACAGTACAAGGAAGTTCATCAGTTCCTTAAGGAAGTTCCTTAAGGAAGTTAATCAAGTGAAATATTTTATGTGGAGATCATAAGCACCGAAGTTTAAATTCCAATCTGGCTGCCATCTGATGTGTTTATGGTTGCTTCCTTCCAGTTAAGCCACATTTTGGATTTAAAATCTAAATAGAAAAATAGATTCCCTGATCAAAGACTGACAGCATCGTTGTCCCATCCAGCAGTTTATTACCAGCTTCCCTGTGTTCCCGGCATTTTTAAGGGGTATAACTACAATATCACTTGTGCACTTTATCCCCACGTTGGGACATTTTAACTCTGGTAGAAAACTTATACCTCTCTCTCCTGGTTTTAGCTGCCATTTTACAAAATACATGAACCTACTGCAATATTTGTATTTATTATTTAAAATACACCCAGGGAGGGGCGCCTGGGTGCCTCAGTCAGTTAAGCATCCAACTCAATTTCGGCTCAGGTCGCGATCTTCGGGTCGTGAGATCGAGCCCCGCATCAGTCTCTGCACTCAGCATGGCATCTGCTTCTTCCTCTCACTCTGCTCTTCCCCCTGCTCGCTCACTCTCTCTCTCTCTCAATACATAAATAAAATCTTTTATTTTTAAAAGTTTTTAAAAAAGATTTGATTTATTTATTTGACAGAGAGAGAGACAGCAAGAGCAGCAACACAAGCAGGGGGAGTGGGAGAAGCAGGCTTTCCACTGAGCAGGGAGTCTAATGCAGGGCTCCTAAGGAAATTCATCAGTTTGCCCCTAAATAAATAAAATCTTTTAAATTTATACCCCGGGAACATTTTAAATGTCTTCCAAAGACACAGACCACCCTGTAAATGTAACTGGTATCTTTACATAGCTTTCTTAATGATATAGGCCTAGAATTTACTTATTCAATAACTTCCACTTCTTGAGGGGCACCTGGGTGGCTCAGTAGATTATGGGTCTGCCTTTGGCTCAGGTCATGATCCCAGGGTCCTGGGACTGAGCACTGCTTCCCACTCCCTGCTCAGCAGGTAGTCTGCTTCACCCTCTCCCTCTGCCCCTCCCCACTGCTTGTGCTCTCTGTCTCAAATAAACAAAAATAAAATAAAATATTTTTTAAAAAATAATTTAAGTTTCCCATAAAACACAATATGGATGGTTTGTATATACTACTTCATACGTGTATTTATAAATGTATTTTGTGTACAGGAATAGGCAGTATATAAGAGATTACATAGCAAATTCTATGTCATTTTATTTTATTTTTTTAAGATTTTATTTATTTATCTAATAGACAGAGATCTCAAGAAGGGGAGAGGCAGGCAGAGAAAGAGAGAGAGAGGAGGAAGCAGGCTCCCTGCTGAGCAGAGAGTCCGATGCGGGGCTGGATCCCAGGATTCTGGGATCATGACCTGAGCCGAAGGCAGAGGCTTTAACCCACTGAGCCACCCAGGCGCCCCTCTATGTCATTTTAATTACATAAAAAGGAAAGTGTTCCGAATGGAAATCACAGAAGCGCACCTATGCTATGACTATATTTATTGGCTTAATTACTGAACGCTTAATACTGTTAGTTTATAGTCATCCCCCTATTAGGATGTCTTCCTTGTCGTCCATCTCTAACTGTGCCTAGCTCAGTTCTGCTCAGAAATAGATGTTTACGGACAAATATTAAGGTGAGATGGAAGGACACAGAGAGTCAGGAGAAGAGATGCCTTCCAGAACCAGCCAGCTCTGCCCCCATCATGACCTAAACAGTGACCATCTGTCCAATCAGCTCTCAGAACCTAAGATCACCCTGCTGGTCAGCAACTCTCGTGCCGTCTGCTATGCCACTCAGATTCCTTCCTGTCGGCCTGGGGTGAACGGCATGTGTGTTCCCAGAAGCCAAATGAGTATTATACTTTGTGAATTTAGCGTGCAAGTTTGCTTCGAGAATTTCAATGTTTACTGTTTAAAAAGTAGAGACAGACCTCAGAGATGTTGTGGGTATACTTCTAGAGTACCACAATAAACCAAACGTAGCCATAAAGTGAATTAAATTAATTTTCTGGTTTCCCAGTGCCTATAAAAGTCACGCTTATACTATACTGGAGTCTATTATGTGGGCAATAGCACTACATCTAAAAAATTTACACATCTTGATTTAAAAATGCTTTATTGTTAAAACACACTAACCATCAACGAAGCTTCTAGCAAGTTGTAATCTTTTTGCTGGTGGAGAGTCTTGCCTCGATGTTGCATGGCTGCCTACTGGCCAGGATGGTGTTTGCTGAAGGTCTGGCAATTTCTTAAACTAAGACAATGATGATGAAGTCTGCCACATCGATGGACTCTTCCTTTCACAGTTCCTCTACAGCATGAGATCCTGTTTGATAGCATTTTTCCCACAGTAGAACTCCTTTCGAAATTAGAGTCCATTCTCTCAAACTCTGCACCTGCTTCATCAATTAAATGTGTGGAATATTCCAAATACCTTGTTGTCATTTCAACAATCTCCGCAACATCTTCACCAGGAGTAGATGTCATCTCCAGAAACCACTTTCTTTGCTCAGCCATAAGAAGCAACTCCTCGTCTGGTCAAGTTTGATCCTGAGATTGTAGCAATTAGTCCCATCCTCAGGCTCCACTTCTGCTTCTGGTTCTCTCATTATTCCCAGCCCATCCCCATCTGCAGCTATTTCTCCCTCAACGTCAGCCATGATAGTTGGAATCGACTTCTTCCCAACTCCTCTGTATGCTGACATTTTGACTTCTCACAAATCGCAAAGGTTCCTAATGGCATCGAGAATGGTGAATCCTGTCCAGAAGGTTTTCAACTGACCTTGCCTGATCCATCAGAGGAATCACTATGTATGGCAGCAAGAGCCTTACAAAATGTGTTGTTTAAATAATAAGACTTCAAAGTCAAAATGACTCCTTGATCCACAGGCTGCAGAATGGATGTCATACTAGCAGTCACAAAAACAACATGAATCTTGGAGGACCATCTCCACCAGAGCTCTTGGGTGACCAGGTTAACTGTCAGCTAGCAGTGATTATTCTGAAAGGATTCTTTTTTTCTGAGCCATAGGTCTCAACAGTGGGCTTAAAACATTCAGCAAACCATGTTGTAAACAGTGGGCTGTCATCCAGCCTTTGTCATTCCTTGTAGAGAGCACAGGCAGAGGAGACTTAGCCCAATTCTTAAGGACCTGGGATTTCTGGAATGGCCCACAAGCACTGGCTTCAACTTAAAGTCACGAACTATAGTTGCCTCTAATAATCAGAGCATCGGCCCATCCTTTGCAGCTTGGAAGTCAGGCATTGACTTCTCCTTTCTAGCTATGAGAGTCCTAGATGGCATCTTCTGCCAATAGAAGGCTGTTTCATCTACACCGAAAATCTGCTTAGTGCGGCCTCTTCATTCTTGATCTCAGCCAGACCTTCCGGATGACTTGGGGCAGCTTCTCCATCAGCACTGGCGGCTTCCCCTGGAGCTCTCATGTGCTACAGATGGCTCTTCCCTTAAACCTCATGAACCAGCCTCTGCTGGCTTCACACTTTTCTCCTATAGCATCCTCACCTCTCTCAGACTTCATAGAACTGAAGAGGGAGAAGGCGCTGCTCCGAATTAGGCTTTGCCTTAAGGGAATGTTGTGGCTGGGTGGATCTTCTGTCCAGACCACTCAAACTTTCTCCATGTCAGCAGTAGGCTGTTTTGCTTTCATATCATTCGTGTGTTCACTTGAGTAGCACTTTTAATCTCCTTCAAGAACTTTTTTTTTTTTTGCATTCACAAGGAGGCTGTTCAGTGCCTGATGCCTAGCTGTCAGCCTGTCTCAGCTGAAGACATGTCTTCGTCACTAAGCTTCAACATGTCTACCTTGTGATTTAAAGTGAGACATGTGACTCCTTTCATTTCAACACTTACTGGCCATTTTGGGTTATTAACTTACCTAATCTCAATACCGTAAAGTCTCAGGGAATAAGGAGTCTCCAGGAGAGGGGGAGAGACGGAGGAACTGCTGGTCAGTGGAGGAAACCAGTTAATGATTAACTTCACTGTCTTATATGGGTGTGGTATGTGGCACCCCGAAACAATTACAATAAAGATCACTGATCAAAGATCACCAGTAATGAAAAATCTGAGATATTGTGAAAATTACCATAACATGACACAGAGACAGGCAGTGAGCAAATGCTCTTGGAAAAATGGTGCCAATAGACTTGCTTGATGCAGGGCTGCCCCGAACCTTCGTTTTGTAAAAAACATAATTATCTGTGAAGCGCAATAAAACAAGGTATGCCTATAATCACTCTTACATGTGAATTTCACATTAAAATCAGGTAACACAAAAGGGGATGTGATTATGACTGAGTTTTACTTTCTTTTTTCAAATTTCCTATATTTCTGAAAGTGTTCTAGGGTGATTGTGTATTGTTTTGAAACTCAGAAAAACATGCTTAAAATAGTCAATGTGACATTATCTTACTCCCATTTTAAGGTATTTTAATCTCTTTCAAATGACAAAACCTCAGTATTATACCATCTAGAATTATGATAAAAGAAAAGTTGGGAGACTATTTGAAACAGGAACTGATCATTTAAAATATTTTAATTGTTTAAAAATACTGCTTGTTTCTAACCTGGGGCTATTCTTTTTTTCAAGCTTATTTATTGATTTAAGTCATCACTACACCCAATGTGGGGCTCAAACTCATGACCGTAAGATCAAGAATTGCTCACCCCTCCAACTGAGCCACCCAGGTGCCCCTAACTCAGGGCTATTCTTAATAAAAGTCAGTTTCTTTCAAACTTTTTGAGATAAAATTGCATCCTTGTGACTTTAAAAAAAAGATCCCTTCTTGACTCAAGTTTGCCTTGAGTTCCGTTGACTACTCATTATAGTAACACCTCTTTGTTTCGTCAATAATTCGTTTTCTATGGAAGCACTGGAATTTTTGTCTGATGTCTATAATGCACATCATTCTGGCATCTACATGAATATCCCTAGTCCTGAAACATAAGCCTCTTGTAGTCAGTGGCAGATTTGGGATATACCGGTATTATCTATCCTCTTAGAGATAACTAACTTCACAAAGCTGGGTCAGTGGCCCAACATGGGTATTCCAAGGTCAATCTAGGTTCTGTCCTAAACACCCCATAATTTAAACTGGAAAAGCACTACCCAGTGTAATACCAACTCATTATCAAGCACGAATTGAGAGAAAACCGTTACTTAAGAGGAAACAATGTTTAATTGCTATCCTGATGCCTTTGGAGATAAAGAGTTTGGCCAAAATAATAACATATAATCTAATTATACATTCAGTTTGCAGTAGGAATTTTGGGGCTTCATTTATTTGAAGTGGATGACTCCCAAATTTCCATCTCTGTCCAGCCCAGAATAATTTCCTGAGCTCTAGACTCATATATCCAACTGCTGATTAGATGTCTCTCTACTTTCATACCAACAGACACTTGACATTCAATATATTTCAAACTGAGGGGCAGCTGGGTGGCTCAGTTGTTAAGTGTCTGCCTTTGGCTCAGGTCATGGTCCCAGGATCCTGGGATTGAGCCCCATATGGGCTCTCTGCTCAGCAGGAACCCTGCTTCTCCCTCTCCCACTTCCCCTGCTTGTATTCCCTCTCTCTGTGTGTCTCTCTCTGTCAAGTAAATAAATAAAAAATTATATATATATATATATATATATACTTCAAACTGAATTCATCAACTCCTGCTCCTGCACCTCAAATCTGCTCCCCTTCCTGGGTCTATGGTCTTGGAGGACAGCGCTACCATTGTCTAGGGGGCTTATGTTTTAACCCTCGCATGTCATCATTGACTTCCCTCATGCCTAATCAGCTGTCATGTCCTCTCAAGTCCTGTCAATCCATGTCCAGCATCTCTCTCATCCACCTTCTCCTCCCCATTCCCAGTGCTCCATCACCTCGTTTAGACCCTATTCACCTCCATCTGTACTTCTGAAGTGGCCCTCTAGTTGGTCTCCCTGATTCTAGTCTCTACCGCTTACCCTTCAATCCATCTCTCACATTCCTGCAAAGTAAACTTGCACAGACTCAAGATTTAAACTCTTATAACCAAAAACTGTTTCCCTATTCCTAGAGAATACTGGTTTTCATATTTTCTTTATTTTCCAAAAAGGATGATTGTTTTCTTAATCTGACAGGTGCCAACATGTATGCATATAAGAGTATTTTATTAATATGAATTTATTGAAAGTTAACAATCATTATTTTTTTTAAATATCATCTATTTATTTGACAGACAGAGAGAGTGAGCGAGAGAGGGAACACAAGCAGGGAGACTGGGAGAGGGAGAAGCAGGCTTCCTGCTGAGCAGGGAGCCTGACACTTAACGACAGGTTAAGGCAGATTAAAGGCAGATGCTTAACAACTGAGCCACCCACGCACCCCAAAAGTTAACAATCATTACATGAAGCACCTGGGTGGTTCAGTTGGTTAAGCATCCAACTCTAGGTTTCACTCAGGTAATGATCTAAGGGTCTTGAGATCCAGGCTTGCATAGGGTTCCACGCTCAGTGGGGAGTCTGCTTGAGATTCTTTCTCTCCCTCTCCCTCCGCCCCTCCCATCAGCACATGCATGCACACACATTCTCTCTCTAAAATAAGTAAATAAATCTTTTTTTTAAAAAGTTAGCAATCATTACATATATGTTATTATAAAGTCAATGAAGGAAAAATAAGGCTTTTCACAAAAATCTGAAATCAAGGATAAGGAAACAACATTTTCATATTAGCATTCCATTTATTTCTGTTTTTTAGTTTTTAGTTTTGGTTTTACAGTGTTGAGAAAGTTCTTACACACACAGATAAGTACCTGTAAATGCTAAAAAATTTTCATAATCTTGCAAGATACCTTATTTGTACAAGAAGGCAAAGTAGCTTTATTTTTAGAGGGGGAAGGGGCAGAGGGAGAGAGAATCTTAAGCAGGGTCCATGCCTAGCATAGAGCCCAATGTGGGGTGAAATCCCACAGCCCTGAGATTGTGAGCTAAACCAAAATCAAGAGTCAGATGCTTAGCCAACTGAGCCACCCAAGGACCCACAAAAGTAGCTTTACTATAAGGTCTGCATGAAAACAAGTTAAGTGGTAGCATAAATTAGTTTAATGTCTCTGGTGTGTTAATTTTTGTATATCACATATTTAAACATGTAATTTCTCATGCTTTTAAAATATATATATTTCATCATATATTTTTAATATATATTTCA